>JANHFL010004205.1:38123-56065 GCA_032468155.1 Oxyrhabdium leporinum
TCATTTCCCAGAATTGCTTAACTAGGTTTTTGTGTTTTTTGTTTTTTGTTTTTTTTTGGGGGGGGGTTGTTGGTTTTTTTTGGGGGGACAACTTTCAAAAAAACTGCAAATCCTGTTCAATGGATAACAGGCACACTCTAAGGAGCCATGTTTTGCTCTCAAACCACATCCATGCCTGAGGTGAAAAAATTGCTAGTGTTCAGTTTGTGTGGATTAGAACACAACTCTGTTATTAACACAAGGAGTTAGAATAGCACCATTTCACAACTGTATTAAATAGTGGGTTGTAGTCTTGTCCATTAACATAGGAGTTTAACTGTCAAAAGCCCATTACAATTATGGATTTGCTTTCAGATTGAAGGTGTTGGTTAAAATGGCTCAAAATGACTCACTCCTGGCAGAGGAATTGTTTTGCAGATAGATGCTTGAGCACTGCTTGCCTGGCTGTGGCAATGTGGCTAGTTAATTACAAGGTAGCTAGAAATCCAAACTGAATTAAGCATGTTTATCCTGATAACATTATTGACACGTTTCTTCAGGGAAATGGATGCTGCAAATAACCACAATTTGTTTATTTATTTTTTGTTCTTGTTTTGGGTTTATTCTTGTTCATCCTCATTTTCTAGAAATCACCCAATCTTAGTTTACTGACTATGATCCAGGAAATCAAGTTTTATATGGGAGTTGTTTTGATTTTATTTAAACCAGACTGCTCTCCCACAAAGTATTGATGGTTCTTTTTTTTTCCCCAGTGCATAAAAGCAACTGCCGGTCAACAATCCTCTTGATAATTAGCTCTGGAAAATCTCTAGTTCTGGATTTTCCAGCCACCTGTATAAAGTGACAAAAATAACCAATTTAATTAATTTTTGCTGCTAAGATTTATATAGACCACAAGTTATGAAATATTTTTTTGAAAATTGTCAGTTTACTTCACATGCCCCATGTTGCCTTGGAAGAATGTATCTTAATTAAGGAGCTTAATTTTAAGTCAATATATTTAAAATGGCAATGTGCATATGGTTTCCGATTAACTGTATGTTAAAAGTGCGCACAGAGCATAAACTACCTACCTACCAACCCACCCCAATATTTTCTAAGCTGTTCTAAAGGATTTATCTCCAGTTAAATAATTTGGGCTGCCTTGTAAAAAAAAAAAAAAAAAAACCTAAGCAAGATAACATCCTAATTTGAAACACTGATTTTCATTGATTTGAGTGACATTTCCTCATTATAAGAATAATGGAGATTATCAGCCCATTTGTGGTAACAGTGGTATAAGTGCACAGTTCAGATATGGAATTAAACTTTTTCAGTTCTCCGGGTGGCTTAGGAGAATGAACTTTAAAAGAAATTTAACAAGGTTGATAGGTTGAAACTTTCATGAAAACAATTAGATATAGTTAAACATGAAAGCTTCACTAAGATGTTTCTTAGTGCTATTTTATTTGGTTGGTTTTGTCTGTAGCTGAAAGATAGGAGTACTGTAGTTCCGTACTACTTTAATCCAGAAGCAGTCACAAAAGAATTTAAGAAAAGGAGTGCATAGGTCATATTGCCACACAATCTGTAAAATTATTACCTTTATGTTTCTATATATGTCCTGATTTCTGAGTACATAAGAGGCTGCTGACAGATAATATTGGCAATAATTGGTGATAAAGTTGAATAATTGTTACCTATAGCATGCACTGATTTTTAAATAAGTCCTGGCCTACCGCGAATATTATCTTAGTGTAATCTTTTGAAAGTGGAAATGCCCTAAAATAGTAAAAAAATAAAAGAAAGTAAAGTGCCTCCTTGGATGCTCAGAAGTAATTCTCATTAGCCACAGGTGGCTCTCATACTTACAGGTTTAGTATCCTATTCACTTTTTTTTATTTGGTTGTTTCCAATCACGTAATTATTACAGCTTTTTAATTTTTCCAAACCTAGTGAACAGAAAGGGCTGTGAGCTAAATGTATATATGCATTATAGGAAAACATGTATGTAATTAAGCTTTTCAGAATTCTGGGGAAAGAAATCGAAATAGTTCATATGAGACAGTTTTGTTCAGCCAATAGAATACACGTATCCACATTTTCTTGAATTCGCAAGGATAGTAACAGGTGTCTCAGGTCAATGGAGAATTTGTTAACGATAATTGAAACGGATTTGTGTTTACTTCTTGGTCCATTCATTGAGGCTTGTTCCAATGTTTGCCCCAAATGCAGAAGTAATTGATGTGGCTCTTTATTTCTGAAGGTGAGAAGCCCTATCACTGTGACTGGGAAGGCTGTGGCTGGAAATTTGCCCGCTCCGATGAACTTACACGTCACTACAGAAAACATACAGGCCACCGCCCTTTCCAGTGTCAGAGGTGTGACAGAGCATTTTCCAGGTCTGACCACCTTGCCTTACACATGAAGAGACACTTTTGAGAAGGACACAAGGAACTTTACCTTTACAGCCTGGAGAAGACACAGTATTTGACAGCACAAGGACTGTCTTCCACACGAGGGAAGGACTCCACTTTTAAAGCACTACAGAAAACCCAAGTGAAGTCTTCCAAAAAAAAAAGGGGGGGGGGAATCAAAAGGAATGAACAATTTTAAACAAATGTGGATTTTTTTTTAATAAACAAAGGGAACAATGACTGGATTTAAAATCATCATTCCATTTTTTAAAAAAATCTGACTTGAATCTTTCTGGACTACAGAATGCCAAGGACTGACTGGAAGTCAAGGATATCAGGGTTAACACAAATGTTGAGGGTTGGATGGATGGATGGATGGATGGATGGATGGATGGATGGATGGATGGATGGGAAATTACGTAGGGAACCAACTGGTGAAGACAGATATGACACTGGTAGAACAGTAACCCTGCTTTTGAAGGTTTTTTACCTCAATCGGGCCAAAAGCTTTACTTTTTTCCTTGGAAGAGAGAAAACCAAGTTTCCAAAGCACTTTTGAAACAATTTTAAAAGGTGTATTGTTATGGGGAGAAAGCAAATGTACATATCGTATTTAAATGGGATCTAAAAGCAGCATGCCTTAAGGAAGTTGAGAAATACGAGCTTGATCCCAGATGCACCACTTGATTTTATAAAAGGCATGTTAATTCCAAAGCATTGAGTTAGCCTGGCTCATATTGTGGCAATAATGATAAATCCACTATGATTTCTCTTTGAATGTCATGCCTGTCTTCACCCTAAATTCCCTTAAAATTTCTTTTCAATGCAATATTGTAAACATGATATAATCTTGCAATTTCTTTTACCTTCCAAAAGCCATTAATAAACTATGTCAAATGGGGAAGAAGAAGAAATTCAGGTACAGAGTTGTGGTTAAAAGTCTATTTTCATGGTGCTGAATGACATTTGGTTCTTAAGGTACCAAAAAAGGAAGCCAAAGTTCTCAAACTGCTGCATATTTGACAAGGAAATACATTTGTCTTCCGATCTACAATTAATGATGACCTAAATCAGGTTAATAAACCTGGTTTATTTGTGTTTGTTTAATTTTCTATGCAGACAGTCTGTAATGCACTGTGGTTTCAATGTGCAATAATTTGTACAATGGTTTATTCACAAAAATGCCTTAAGCAGAACAATTTTTTTTCTATATAGGTCTTTACATATTAAATATGGAATATAAATTTAAGGAGACTTCTATTTTGTATATTTTGTAAACTATGAAGTGAAATGAACATTTTGACAGAGTTTGTATTTTGCATATTCATTTTGCTGAAAATAACTTTTAAATAAACCTATTTTATCTGAGTGGATTTTTATGCTTTTTCTAAACCGTTTTAAATGTGATGCAATGAAAAGCTTAATGAATAGTTTATATTTAGGCATAATGTTCAAGAGCTATGCTGACTCCATATTTTAAAAAGTTCGGCACTGCTTCTAGTCATCTTTACTCTGATGTAAGCCCATCATATATATATGATGTTTATTAATAAGTTTTAATTAAATCCTCCCAACTTCATTTTTTTTTCAGAATCCATGCACTCCCATATATCCACAACTTAATCAGTTTAAAATATTTAGTGGGTTTTTCCTTTCCATGCTGAAGTTTCTCTGAAATAACTCAGTTTGCCAAATTTTTGTGGAGCAAAGAAGTCATGTTGTTGTGTACCTTAACTATTATGTGATTAAATAATAATATTGTAATACTTTGTAGTAATTTAGGGAGAAAAACTACCAGAGATAGTTGGTAACGTCCAAACTTTCTAAGAGTTTGATATATTTATTACTTAAGCATATTTTATTGGGCATACTGGTCACCTGCAAAGTATATCTCAAATGATTATTTAAGTTGAGCCTATAATCTTAGATTTAGTGTTACATTATCTTCAAAAGGAAATTTTGTCAAATTACAATTTGTTTTTATGGTATTTTGAAGAGTCAGGGTAGAATGTGTAGCTATAAAACTTCAAATCTCTTTAAATAGGTTAAATACTGTTGTCTTAGCTTAAAACTGCAAATACCTGTACATTTAAGTGGGGTTTTCTTTTTATTGAAGTTCAGATCGTGTTTCCCGATTGCTGATAAAGCAAAACTTGGTGTAAGTTATCATTTAAAGCATTCTTCAGGAATATTATTACTGTTTGACATTTAACTTTTATCTGAATCTGATTACCCAAAATTCATAGTATCTTCCATAAACGTGCCTTTGTTTTTGAAAATACTCCTTTATCTAAGTCATATAGTTTTATAGAATTGAAGAGTTACATTTCATAGAATTTGTAGGGAAAGCATTTGGTTTATATTTTTCAGACTGAATGATCAGTTTTTGCAGGAAGCATATGAAATTAAAAGTAGTTTAGTTAAGGATTGGTGTACTTTCTGAACAGTGTTCATTTTAATTTCTACTTCTGTAACCTGCTCTTCCTCTATAGAGTTTGAATTTATGAACTAAATTTGCATATTAATGTGACTCCAATCAATGTGCATAAATATCACTAAAATGAATTCAAGTATACATTTTGAGAAAATGGAAGACAAAAATGAAAATATGTTTGCATAGAGTTTTTTAACTTATCAGAGTTATCGATAATTTATTCAGTGACTAGAAGTGTTTTTCGTTTGGCAGTTAATACCATTTCATTTCCCTTCCAGTCCACATTCAGTACTCAAGGTATATAATCTCACAACCGTTTGTCTGGTTGACCATAAGTCTAGTTCTATTAATCTGACCTTATGTTTGACCTCTGCACTGCAAGATTTCTTGAAGAAGACTATTACTAAATGTTCTCTTGTTCCTTCTTTTTCCTCTTCAAACTTCAAAGATTGAAATAATATTTCATACTTCTTTTGTGTCCTCTTCTTAATTGTGCAGATTAGAGTTGGAGGGAGAGGAAGGAAGACACTAGTTTCAAGTTAAAATTGATTCCTTAGAGGGCATCTTATTTAAGAGCTTCCCAGATTCGGATGATACTCCTTGGTACAGTTTGTACCTTGTGATATACAACGTATCTCCATTTCCTCTGCCCAGAATTTCTGGTTTGTTCATTATAGTTCCATAAACTAGGCTAATTAATGAGACAAAACTCCATAAATATTTACCTCTGATTCAACAGCTCGAGAAATCTCACTGTGTTCAGTGAAGGTTACTTCTAAATAAGAGTCTACAGAATTGCAGCACTTTTAGCAGCACTTTGAAATCTGATCCCCATTTCTGCCTATCCAGGCTCCTGATCCTGCTGTATAAAGATTTGCCCCATAGAATTTATGTATGAAAGTATCTAATCTGCAACATCTTCACTTAAAGAGAATGTATAATACAGCAACCAATTTAATTTCACAAGACAGCATAAGTATATGTGTGGTCTTTTACAATTCAGCTGAATGGGGAAAACGGCTCAAATGCATTGTCGGGTAAAATGCTGATATATTTGTTTCATGCTATTAATTGCAAGTGCATTCTTGCTTATGACATTAAAGCAATTTTCTTTAAGATTCTTTTTTTTAAATTTGACAACAGCTAGTTATTAATGTAAACAATATGCATGTTATCTGGCTGTGATGTCCTACATTTATGTTTATACAAAGGTAGTATTTTTATTGAAATTTTTCCCAAGCTTAAAAATGTGTTTGCTCCTTTTTTTCCCTGCCAAAAACTCAGGGTAGGACTTTGATAAAAAATGAAACACCGTTCTAAGTTCTCTGTTTTAAGTCCTTCACTGTGCCTTTAATTTTTTTTTTATTTCACCCATAGTTCTGGGTGAGTGCCAGCTAACACTCCTTAATGCATGTAAGACAGCCTTCCTTCATTTTGAGCCCTTGTTCTTTAGGTGGTCTCCAGGCATGAGAACAGAATATCAACATCGGCAATTGTAATTTAAAAGGCAGGTGTAGCTAAAAATAACTTGCTGTATTGGCCACCTGTTCCATTATATACTGTGGTTCCCGGAGCCAAAAAAAAATCAATAGAGCAACAATACATCATGAACACTTGCTCCAATTTATAGCATGCTGGTTGCGTGCAGGAGTGGGGGAGCTGACAGTATTTTGATACAGAATAAAAAACAGTAGTGTTCTGCGCTGAGGAAACATTCCTGCTTCCCTGTACTTAAAAGAGATTTTGAAAGAAAGTTTAGTTCGTGCACAAAGCTTACTGCTGACTTACTTCAGTCAGATTCTGAAAGGGGATTGATAGGGAAAGAGGCCTTAATAACAAATCTTTTTCTCCTTTTTGAATCTGAAGTCTCCTGTGGACAAAATTAGCCCTTGATACATAGGAGACAAATTCTGGATCCAACTTACTTCAGAGAATTCTACAAATATCACACATTGCTGAGTGTTAGGGTTAGGGTTAGGATTGAATAATGACCACCATATTATGAAACCCAACATGGACTAAAATGTGTGTCATGAAACAAGTCATTGTAATATACTTCCCTTTTTTATATATAACTTTATTACATTTTTAAGACAGAACTCATGTTTAGAATAAAAGGAGGTGAAAGAAATAAGGAAAGAATAAAGGCAAAAGTGCAGAAAACAAAGGAGACAAATCATTCTAATAAACTTCTGTCTTCACCCAGGTCTTTGGTGAAAGAGCGGGAGACCCCTCACTTCGTTAAGCTTGCCATCTTCTATCTTTATGTTTTATGTTTTATTAAATTTATTGTAATTCCTTTGATTGTTGTGAGCTTCCCAGAGTCGTTGAGAGTTGGGCAGGATACAAAGTATTGTTGTTGTTATGGTTGGTCACACAGCTAGCCAGAAGTTTAAATTGTATTTGGCCTTTTTCTCCACCTATTGAGTCCTTCCAAGGGACATGGGATAGGCAGATGTTGTTTGATGCTGTTAAAGATAACAGCCAGGATGTAAACTGTTCCAAGTAAAGTTTTCCAATTGGTTGATGGTGATTTTGTCAATGCCCACAGTGTTTAAACGGTGTTTCAGTTGTCTTCTTATTGGACTTGATTTTTGATAGCAGATCATTATGTCTTTGTTTTCACTCCTTGTATATTTGCAGTGGGTAAATTTTTTTAATAGTCTGGCAGCTCTGGCCCTGATTGCTCAGCCAACATTCCTCAGTCCTGTAGATTATTTGTCATCAGATGTCTAGGTGCTCCAACACCTAGCATGTTCCTTGTCGACCCAGGTGAGGACTGATCTAGTATGAGTTTCTGTAAATTATATCTTACCATATTGTTTATGGGAGAGGCATTCTTTGTCTAGTTCCTCTGTTGAGACCTGTCCAGTACGTTGAACATCTGGCCTCACTCTCATCTTCCTTGGAGCATGCAAGCTCCACAACCATGTCAAGATAGTGCCCCACTTGGAGATTATTACTATTATTTTCTCAATACAACCAAATATATAGTATACTAGTTAAAAAACAAGCAGGGACTGTTGAAGCTACATTGACAAGTACAAGGGTACTGTTCAGTTGATTTACATATAATGAAGCAGTTTTCAATAAAAGCGTAACAATAGTAAAACCAATATAAAAATAGCATATTGTTGCTTTAAAAAAGTCTTCAGTCGTACCTGTCAGAAATTCTTTAGAGCAGCTGCTTCTTTTGCCTAAATGTCAAAACTACTTTGAGATCCCAGGGAAAGCTGCTGCCTCTTTAACAATTTGCAAACAGCAGCTTCAGTCTGTACCCTTTTGACCTCCAAAGAATTTTCTGGCATTGACTCTGAAGAGCTGTATTTAATAAAAACACATTCATTAAAAAAGTGAGTGGCATTCAGAGGGGAGATGGTAAAAGAAACATATGTATTTTAATAGCAGGGCCTTCACAAATTTCAATGGGGAGAACATCCCAGAAACATAGCACCAAAGGTATAACTTCCTTGTCCCGTGACTAATATGAAGATGTACCATCTTAATCCTCTCCAATCTTCAACCAGACAGACTCTGGACTCATATTGTTAGATCCTAAGGTTGTAGATATCAGAAGTAAAAACTTAAAACATGACGTGGAAGCTAATAAGCAGCCAGAATAGTTGCCTTAGCACAGAGGTGGGGAACAATGGCCTCTTTATGACTTGTGTACTTCAACTCCCAGAATTCCTGAGCCAGCATTTGACTGAGCATGGCTGGCTCAGGAGTTCTGGGAGTTGAAGTACACAAGTCATAAAAAGACCTTAGTTCCCCACCCCTGCTTTAGTGGAAGTGTCAAGAGATGCATGGCAAATGCTCCCCTTGCCAGCCTTTCTGCCACAGTTGCACTTTCTGAACAAACGCAAGAGCAGAGCATGTTACAGTAATCCAAAGCTGCATTTATGAGCACATTTAAAAAAAACAACCCAGCTTTGTTATAGGGAAGGGTATAGTCAGTAGACTGGCTACCTACATAAGTCCTTCTATGCAAGAGTCTAAAAGTTTGAACATGGGTTAGAAATGCACCATCAGTGGATCCTACCCACAATACTCCTAGGCAACATGTGCAAGGAAAGCATCCAATTTTAAAAAATGGAGGAAATTTCATAAAATTACTGAATCTTACAAGGTGCTTACCTGATAACTCACAATCAAGCAGAAAGCTTTAATTCAATTGGATGTTATGTTTCCTTGTATGTGTTTTTTTATTATTCAGTCTAAATAAAATTAGATCTGTCACTCTGTTAAATAAATCTTACTCAACTAATTACATGGCTGTATCAGCTAATGAACTGCATACTTTATAGAGGATGCACACATGCAATTTAATAATTACAGTTCTTAAAAGAGAGGAGGGAAATACTGGTTTGTAAGATAAGACTTATGGCCTGCTTTTCAGTACTTCTCTTAAAAATAATACGGCTTAGTTGATTAACCAACCTGAATTTAACTCTGAACGGTTCTCTGAATCAGTCCAGATTGGTGCTTACTTAATTTACTCAAAAATTCTCATGCATTGTGAGCTTACTTGAAGTGCCCACATTAGGAAATACAATCCTAATACCAACCAAAAAAAGTTTGAAAAACCAAAAAAACAAAACCCGACTCATTTGCAAGGACAAATTGCTCACTGCAGGACGATACACGTCTGTTTGAAAAGTGCTGACTTTTTTAATGGCAAATCAGTTTTTTTTTAAAAAACAAAATAAGCAAAATAAACTCACAGTAATGAAGAGCTTTGTTGCTCATTAACCTTTTCTGTATATCTGATACAAAGCCTGGAGAGAAATCCCATGCATATCAAAACAATTTAATTATTTGTAGCTCAGCACAAACATATTTCAGTTATTCCCTGTTGGGCAAAATCCTCAGTCTTAATAAAATCAGGGGTTTTTTTCCTAGTAGACCTATTAATCTAATGAAGATACACTATTGTTGCTATTGAGTGAACTAAAATAATTAAGTCAGAATGAATCACTCATTGTATCTAATTCTGCTTAACACTCTAAAAAAAAACCCCATAAAAGAACATTGGCATAAGAATAAAATATGAACTTGGGTAGATAGATTAAATCAGTCAAATCAAGGGAAGGATTTTTGTTTAATTTCACAAATCACAGCTGAAGAAAAACCGTATTCTAGAACATATTTAAAGAAAAAAAATGAATTTGCTACCATCAGACCTATATAGAAAAGTCCTCTGTAAGTATTTATTTCAAGACAGGGAAGTTACATATTGTATACAGTACAGTAATAGGAATACTACATCCATTCTGTGTGCTCACATCATTTCCTTGGTGCCAGAATTTACTTTTAAACTAACAAATTCAAACAAATTCATTCAAATATATGTTAGACTTTAGTGAATTTCTTAAATATGAAGGAAAGTCTGGAAATAAGATAGCAACATCAAGAAATAGGGAAAATGTGTTGGTCCAAACCAGCATGTACATCTCAGATGATTGTCTGAAAAGTACATTGTTGAATGAAATTGTATCAGTTGGAAGGAGAGAGGAGTGATAGAGTAGAAAACAAGTAAAGGATCTATGACACTCCAGGTATTGCTAGACAATAATTTCCATAATCCATAAATATCCAGGATACCGGCTGTGCCTAATGGGGATAAAAGTTTATGTACTATAGAGTTGATGAATCTGTGATCTCGCTGAATTAGTTGGGTTTTACTTCACACCCATCATAACAGAACTCTGGTATTCCAGAAGGGTTTAACTAGTCTAATGGTCATTCCAAGCTCACCTGATTGGTTTCTACCAGTCCATAGCTAATATTCACAAAATACTATCAAGAAGATTGAAAGAAGATATAGGTAAACCTTGTCCTCTATTCAGTGAACTTTGAATGTAATGGAAAAAAAACCTACTTTTTATTCTACCCTCCAAAAATAGTCAAAGTTTCAGACTGTTTCTGAAGCAAACTCATCAATATACACAATTTATTTTACTTGCATCAGTGTATGACATTTGTGTAATCACATATTTAATATTTTATACCATTTTCATCATGCCATTATTGTGTGAAGAAATAATTATACATAGATATTATAGACACAAAGAACATAAAACGTCAAATGCATAATTGCACAAATACAGAACTATCAATGACAGAAATTGTCAGATTTATCAGTCATTTGGCATTAACAAAAACCTTTCTTTCTCGAAGTGTGTTCAATTGTGGTCCTACTGTAACCTTATATATCCCAACTTCAATAGAAGGTTGAAATGTATTTTTAAATACATGTGCATAAAAATACACACATGTACATATTTATACTACTTATGATATGCAACAGCTAGGGCTTCATTTCTGTAAAAATGCTTTGCTTTAACGTTTAAGTGGGGAATAACTATAGTTGTGTCACGGTGAAGAGCAATCTGATAATTGTCCCATATTCTTTTCCTCTCATGAGAATAATAGAAAGGCATATGTCACTCAATCATTTCTGTTCAAGTACTAAATTAATAGTTGAAAGTTAGTCCATTAGTTCATCTTCCCATGGCATTTTCATTGAACTACAAGTAATCAACCAGAAATGTAAATGATAAATAGTTATTGATGAACTTAAGCAACAAACAAGAATACGAAAGCAAAATTGGAGAAATCATCAGATTTAAGATAAGGTTTTTATAATGAAACTGCCTTATCTGATTTATAGAATTTTGCAGCTCTAGACATTGTTGTCTGGCATTTGTAAACTTCCCACAATTTGTTGTTCAAGAAATGGAGACAAAAGATATTAAGTGTATCTTAATTATTAAGAACGTAAGATGTTAATTACACCTGAATTGGGACCCAAGAAGTCCATTTTAATTCAGAAATTTCAAGCAAATTCCTGCTGCGAGATACGCTTAATGTTATTCACAAATAATAAATTCACAAATAATATGGAAATCAGTAGCTGGACCATCTTAGAACAAAGCTTAAGTGAGATTGATGTGCTTAAAAAAATATTTAACTAAGCATGTTAATTTTAAAAATTCTTAAAGCCCAAGCTTCAAGCTATAACTTATCAGTTTTATTGCCTTTGGCTTTAAAGATACTTTTCTGACAGTAGTTATCTTGCTTTTTGTTCCAATTGTCAAAAAAACTATTTCTTATAGAAAGATAAAAGACTTATATTGTCATAACATTGGCAAATTTAGTGGGAATACATTCTAAATTCTATATATAACAAACCATAATTAAGTTATATATACTTTGATATTAATTTTAGCCCTTTAACCTTCCTCTCCCATTTCTGGTATGTATAAATCAGGGACCTGTTTTTCAAGAGTTGGAAGAATGTATCCATGAATCAGAGCGTTATGCACATCAAGAAATGATTTATAATGAAGAGGCTTAGTGCGGAATTTACCTTTATTGACTTAAAGGAGCCTAGCAGATAATTTTATGGAGGTTACTAGTCCTCAAGAGTTTCCATTAGGTCCCTCTACCCATTTTAATCAGACATCTGTGGCTGAAAAAAAAGTTAAACTAAGTTATATGTTGTTGTTTTTTAAATGGCTGCATTCATTAGCATGCTACCTCCCCTTTATATTCAGTATTCTGCTTTTAAAAAAAATTGCCACTTCTCTTCTGCTTTTCAGATGTTCTCTCTGTAAACTATATGTTCCTATCAATGTCTGATAATTGGGGTTAACATGGCTGCCCATCTTTCATGATCTCTGTCAGATCAGATTAAATAATAGGTCTTAACCATACTGCGAAAATTGACTATGTTAATCCAATGAGTGAGTCCTCAGAACTTATCTGTACTAAAATGCCTTTAATGCCTTGAACCTAAGCACAAATCCTTTCTGACTGGACTAAATGAGTATGATATGAATGTAACATTAAAGACCCAACCTGAGTATGGTTTATTCCTCAAATGATATCAAACCATGAACTAGATTCCTGATCGAAAATAGAAAACAATAACAAGCATTTTTCAAAGGTGTGTTCAAAAGTGTTGGCTTTTTTCTTGTTCTTTTAGTGACAACTGCCCTCTGCTGCCTGAAAGTCTTAACAGTTTCCCCATGAGCTTCCCCATCCTATTCGTGGGTTTATTTGTATATGTTTGATGGTTGTGATCAGATCTTGAAGGGGTGACATAAGGAAGCTCGGATCCTCTCTTTGTTGCAGAAACAGCCATTTGTAGAGAATGACCAAACAATTAAAGTGGGGGAAAAACCCAAGCCCTTTTCACAGGAGACCTTGTATCGCATTGTGAGGCTGAAACAACAAGAACAAAAAGAGAGCTCTATCGCACAATCCATCTAGCAGCCACTGTGAAAACTTTTCTACATAATTTTGTTTTGGATTCAGCAGACGTGTTCTAGGTGCATGCTAAGGCTTGCTAAATCCTGTTATTCAAGTTCTGTGCTATTAAAAGTTTTCAGACTTTCAACGAAAATGCAGTCCCTTTGCGTTGCCAGATGACAAAGTCCCCTCCTCTTCGTCATCACGCAAGTTACAAATTTCGCAGCAGGTTGCTAGCAAGTGTAGGAAACCTGCTTCCTTCTCCTGAATGGGATTCCTCGAGACTATTAACGGCACAGTTACTATCTGGTTCTATCAGGGAAAACAGCATTATGCGAGCAAAGAGCTCCTTCCAGCTGCTGTTCTGAAGAGTGCCACTGCCACTTGTTCAATCCTTTTTTTGCAGCAGCAGCAGCTGACTTCCGGGGAGGGGTGTGGGGGAGGGAAGGAACAAGGAAGCGACTTGTAACTTTCCTTTACTGCATCATTCTGGGTATCAAGAATGTGTGGAGAGTAAGTGAGGAGTCACCAGCACTGGTATTTAAATTGATCTAATAAAGCTATTGCAGGCATATTGAACCTCCTGAAAAGATGAAGAACTAAACTCTCCAATTATCTATGGCAAGGGTGTCAAACTCACATCGTCACAGTGTCGTTGCGTGATGTATCGGGTCTTTTTTCCCCTTTGCTAAACCGGGCGTGGCCAATGCATGATGCATCCGACCCGCAGGCCGAGAGTTTGACAGCCCTGATTTATGGAGACTCTCAATCATCCATGTCATGGTTGTCCCAAAGGTGCTTTTTCTATTCCTCAAAAAGCAACAGGACTTTCTTGGGGTTTTTTCCTTTGAAAACATTTCACTTCTCATCCAGGAACTGAAGCAGCTTCTTGGATGAGAAGCGAAATGTTTTCAAAGAAAAACCCCCAAGAAAATCCAGTTCCCTTTTGAGGGGGAAAAAACATATTTTGGGATAACTCTCCAATTGTTTATGGGAGTATTGTAGACACAAACGGTCTCCATACAAGAGATCATTACCTAAGCCTACCATATGTTCCTGCTGGACTCAGTTCTTGGACAACTTCTTCTTCTTTGCTAATGTTAAGCAAAGTTGCCGTGTCTTCTTTTAGATAACCCCAAGGAGGAATTCAGAAGTGAAATTGGATACATGAAATACCATATAGTGCTTTGATTGATTTTATTAATCAGCCTTCTTCTGTCAGTGACTATTTGCAAGGGAGGGAATTGAGTATTACATAGGTAGAATTAAACGCAGGTAGTCCTCAACTTACAACAGTTCATCAGTTCATTTAGTGACCGTTCAAAGTTACAACAGCACTGAAAAAGTGACTTAGGATCATTTTTCACACTTATGACCATTGCAACATCCTCCTGGTCATGTCAAAACAATTCAGATGCTTGGCAGCTGACTCATATTTATGATGGTTGCAGTGTCCCAGGGTCACGTGATCTCCTTTTGCAAACTTCTGACAAGCAAAGTCAATGGAGAAGCCAGATTCACTTAACAACCATGTTACTAACTTAACAACTGCAATGATTCACTTAACAACTATATCTAGAAAGGTCGTAAAATTAACAAATGTGTCACATAAATTTTGGGTTCAATTGTGGTCGTAACTCGAGGACTATCTTGTAAAGGAATTGGAGAACACACACTCCATAAAGGTTTCTGCTTTCTGTTGATACCCACCCTATAAAGACGAAGGGATGGAGATAACCAATATGAAGGCTAACATTGAAAAAATACCTCAGGATATGTTTTTCTGGAAAACAAAATGGAGCAGTTTTGACTCGGTTTCCCACCCCAAAATAAATTCTCCCACATACCACCGAGATAAAGTAACCGGCTTTTGACGGGCAAGATGGTGGAGAATGGTCCTTGGTCCTTTGATATAATTCCCGTATCTCCTCCCACCCAGATATCTCCCATTTTAGTTCTCCAGGTTCATGGTAGTCAGCAGAATTCAGAACAATTTCTCAGAGTTCCTCCCAGCAGTGATTAACCAACAGAAAGATTACAGAAAGAGGGATTATCCCTGATGTATTGATGAGGATATTTGGGAAGTATGGATGCGAGTGATAGAAATAAACCGGTTCCACCATCCATAGCTTCCTGATTGTTTTATGCTCAGAGGCATCTGCAGGTGGAGCAAGAGGAAACAAATGCCAACAAGTTTGTGATGATGTCCTCACACAACAAAGCATTTGCATGATGACATCACTGCAGTGCGTTGGCACTTCGATGACAGTGTCGTTGTCTGCGGATGCTGCGGTTGTAATGGGCAGAAGGAATAACTTCGAGGAACAGGAGGAAGAAATGCAATTAAGACAATAGTCCGAGAAAAGAACTCTGTGTCCAAGTCAGCACTGTAAGCTGAGAAAACAGCTCAGACCACGGGTATCAAACTTGCTGTGTCATGTTGCTGTCACATGATGTATCACAATGGTTTTTTCCCTTCATGGAGCTGGGGTGGGTATGACCCGTGCATGCTATTTGGCCCGCGGGCCGCCAGTTTGACACCCCTGTCTCAAACAAACTCTCTTTGGTTCTCACAAAGATAAAACGAAAATAGAGGAAAGTACATCCAAGACTTGCAAAATTGGGTCTTCCCTGAAAAACTGACAGCTGTTTATCTATCAACTAGATCTTCTTAATCACAACTTTGCCATTTTGGAACTCCCTTCCAAACAAAGCCTACTCAAATCTGGTATGTCAGTCATTCCTAAGGGAAGATAAATATTTCTGTAGGAAAGGGAATGTTTTTATGTCAAAAGAAAATATATATAAACAATCAAGTTCTAGTAACTGATGTCATTTCTGAGGTTTATTATTTTGGCATTATTAACACTGTATTTCTGTAAGGCTAGCTTTTTCAGACTTCCACATAGGAGGAAGAAGAGAACAACACATAAATTCATAAGTAAATAAAAACATATTCTATTTTTCCTAGTATTTGTGTTTTTTCTTATTAGCATGTATTCATATTTAGTTCAGTGTACAAGTAGTCCTTGACTTACGACCATAATTGAGCCCAGAATTTTGGTTGCAAGTCATTGTGCACAATGAGCCGCCATGCACTCGATTTTATGACCTTTTTTGTGTTGGTCATTAAGTGAACACTGCCGTTAAGTGATGATTAAGTAAATGCCACAATTGGCATTTAAGCAAATTCAACGGGCTTTTTTTTGTTTTTTGCTACAAAGTGAAAGTAAATGCTGGAAACCATCAAAACCTCCCAATAATTAGTCATATTACTATGGGAACCTGCAAATGGTGATGCCAAGTGCCCAAACTCTATGGTCTTGTTAGCTTGATAGAAAGATGAGTGGCATGCAAATTAATGAAATTAATAGTTCAATGCCATGCACCCCATACAACTAAATCCAGCGTAGATTTACACACAAATGTGCAAAAAGATACGCTAATGACGGTATTTGTCAGATACTTAGCATTAAAGGCAAAGATCTCCACCAAATATTAAAAATTAACACAGATAAATGAATAATGCTAACAAATTATTTTAGTCCCATCCAAAAATAGGAAGCTGGAAAATATGGAAATATTTGCAATGGACCTATAGATTTGCACATTAAAAACTCCACTTGCCTTGTCACCAGCAGATACGGTAGGAATAACACCATATATGTAAGAGTGCCAATTTCCCCCCCTCTTTTTAATGTATTCCTCTCATAAGTTATGTTTTTAAATTGTGGATTTGAGGTGTGAACTGGGGGAGGGAAATACTGTCTAGAAGAAAAAAGGAAAAGGGGAGTTGATTGTTTCTTAGAAAATAAATATTTCACTTTGGCAGTTAACAACCTTGTTCGTTGACTTAAGAGATGGAATATCCTAAATTAAGGTCTACTTGATAGCAAGGTCCTTAAAAGTCAGTGAAAAGATCCTACTTGTCTGCAGTTTGCAATTCTGATGGGAGAGAACTTGTTGATCGAATTTCTCATTCCTATAATTACGAAGAGAACATTGACCATTAAAAAAAAAAAATCAAGTAGCCAAATTGCCTTGACTTACAAAATTTCATTTGCCATCTGGGGCCCGAGTCAATGGATCAGCCATTCCTCATTGCTTAATATCAGGATGAGAAAGCACAACTTTGTGAGTCTCCTTCCACCCACCCCATATCCATGCTAATATAATTTATCATTGTGCATTAAGGAATACAACATTTATCTTGATTAAGCAAGAAACAGAATTTTACAATCTGTCAGGATTGTTTACTTTCCTCATATATTCTCCCAACTCTTCCCCCAAAAAATCCACAGAAAATCATTCGCATTTCACTTGGTTATTGCATACTGTGTTAATTCAAAACTGTTTTGCTGATCAATATGTTTCAGTCAATTCCACTACTTTTTGCTGTTTTAAAATTAGTATTATCTAAGGCTATCATATAAGAAGAGGAAACCAAATGGTGCCCTTTCTCAGGTGCTATTCATATTTTGGTATTTACAATTGCACTGTCATCCATTTTTCTTTACGTTTTATTGATACAATGCTAACTTCTGTATGAGATGTTTAACTTCCTTCCCTTGGGTAAACAGCTTTTTGAACTAACATTTGCTTTGACAGAGTTCCCATGTTCCTAATATAAAACCTACAGGAGATGCTTTGTGTATCTAAAAACTATGTTATTGGTGGCCATTGTGCAGGCTGTATTGTTGTTAATATTATTGATTATTTGAGTTGTTATTTAGAGGCAGAGAACAGGAATAATATTTTGAAAATAATAAAATGCATATGTTCAGAGGAAGGAAGGAAGGAAGGAAGGAAGGAAGGAAGGAAGGAAGGAAGGAAGGAAGGAAGGAAGGAAGGAAGGA
>JANHFL010004205.1:61271-74512 GCA_032468155.1 Oxyrhabdium leporinum
ATCCCCCCCCCCCCTTAACGTAGAAATTTTTATATCTTTCAAGTCACCTTCTCTATATATACATGAAAATCCTAGAGGTGAATGTGCCCTTCTGGTGACTGAAGCCATTTAGTCTATCGGGTTTTTAAAACTCTTCCCTCCTTCCATTTTACTCTTTTCCCCATACCAGTCTATCCTTCCTGTGTCTCCCTCCAAAGACACTCTCTTCTTTAATTAATCGAAGCTTTTCTTCTTGCTGTTGCTTCAAGCTTTCTGTAATATTAGCCCAAGTATCTCAGCCTAGTCCCCTTTTCTAGCTTTTCCTTTTGGCATAGGGTGGATACCAGTCTCTATCAAACTAGTAGTCTCTTCCATGTCTAAAGGTGAATTTGTTCCTTCTACCCTTTCCATCCCCATTTCTTTGGTGTAGGATCTAGAAAGAGAGCTGATTTCTGCAGCCAGGATGTTGGCTATTACCTGTGAAGTCTAAGCTATACCAGGATGTAACTACCTTCCTTTTGCAGCTAAGGTTTGTTTTGTTTGGTAGAATACTTGATGAATTCCTCAGGTTTGAATCAACGATACCAGTATGGATGCAATATACATAAGTATTTCACTTTGTTATAGATTTCCCATATTCTGCCACTTCTTTGTCCCATATTCTTTTTAACTACCCCAATTTGGTTGACTCAAGACACAAAAGAGCCAGCAACAACACAGATTCCCTAGACAACGCACACAAGTACTCACATACTTATTCCCTTCTCATTTTTTAGCTAGTCTTCTACACTCCTATTGCTACTCTAACTACTGCTCCTTGTTAGTACTGCTAGAGAAAAACCACCCCATTCTAATTGCTTTAGGTTGCTTTACTTCTCCCACCCACCCACATACACAAACACACTTGCTGTCTCACAGCACAGCTTTTATAGTCAATTTTGCTGTGCTGCTAATGGGAAGAGGGCTTAAAGAGACAGGACGAGAACAGCACAGGTGGTGGCAATTTTCTAAGCAGCCTACTCTCTCACATGGTTCATTAACAAAAAGTCTCTCTCCATATTGTTTTCTTGGCAACAAGACAAAAGTTGTTTGGTCCTTGCCTTTCTTCAAAATGTTTTTTTTCTCCAGCTTCCAAGTCTTGCCCAGTCTTGGCATTTTCTGATAACACCCCATCCAAAGGCATATTTATAAATTATTATTTTTTCTATGCTGCCTCATCCTAAAGTTCTAGGTGGTTCCAATTGGTGCTATTGGTCACTAAAATTATTGTTTGCTTTTTAAAAGTGTTAAAACTATTTTAAACAGTTTTAAACTATTAAAACTGCCATCTGGGTTTTAGAACTGATTTGGTTAGGTAGCCATTTTGTTGCTCATGCTGTTGTTAAGTGCAGTTCTGACACAATGCAGGTATACCTCTTCCCAAACAGAATAAAACAACCATGGTATTCAGGGAAGCTTCTGCAGACATGAATGATTATGAAAAACACAATTTCTTTTATATCTGTAAGAATGGGGCCTGCAGGTATATGTTCTGGCACCATTAGCTGTTTTTTTACAAACTGGGCTCATTCATTCACTGCTTGGAGGAGGGGAAGGGAGCCCTGGCTCGTGGCCTTTCAGCCAGTATCCCAGCACTCATCAGTTTGATTCATGTATAGCAGGACTATTAAGTTCGTGGCCTGAGGAACAGATGCGTCATTTGCTGGCCATGGCCACGCCTGTTTTAGTGAAGGTGAAAAGTCACGATAAGTCACATGACGCCACCATGATGCCACACGTTTGACACCCCGATGTATAAGGGAGAACTGAGCACGAAGCTTCATCACATGGATGGGAATCTTAAACCCCACTCTTCGTTAGACTCTTAAGGCAGATTTTAGGCCACTGTTTCTCAACCTTGGCAGCTTGAAGAAGTATGCCTTCAACAGAATTAAGTTTGCTATATATATTGCTATATAAAAGGAGACCAACATATATTTCTAAGCAAATAGAATTTTGCAAGGGCAAATGTGAAAAGATTCCCAAAGTGAGAATGGAAAGACTTTTAGCCAAGGACTAAACATATGTGCCAAAATAGCTGCTATAAAATATCCACTAAAATATTGTCCAGATTTTTGGACCTGCCATATTCACTGTTTCCTTATTCTGAATCTGTAAATCACTGCACGTAAACAGAGGCATGGATTCCAATCTGCAGAAATGTCTCATATGAAACTTTGCACCATGCGAAAGATTTCTCCGCTTCTATTTGCTTATGGATTCATTGACATATACAGTACATGGTTGTCTACCCAGCTGTAACTCTTCTGTGTCTCCAGTAAAGTCCTCAGAGTAAAGAACATCCGCATAATATAAAAGGTTTTAATTAGAATCTAAAGAAAGCAGCTTTTCTACCCAATACAGAATTAAAATTGTAAACTATATCAGAATTGTTTGCTTTCAGAGTTCTTTGTAGCCAACTGACATTGGCTTCCAGACATGTGTTCATGATTTAAATTTAAGTTAAACTCTTAAAAAGATTGCAATCATATTATTATCATTTAGGGTTGCAGTGCAACTTAAGGAGCCTCCAGTGACTTTGCAATTAAGCAGCAGCATTAGGCTGTTTGCACCCAGTAGAATAAAACAAGAAAGAAAATGGTCATCTCAATTTTTGGTCTGTAGACGAAGCATCACCAGCTAAGAAGGAACTGGGTACTTCATGTAGACAACTATTAAAATAGCTCTGTGCTGCCCTCTGGAGAATTGCAAACAAAAATGTGTAGTATTGGAAATAAATTTTATGCAAGTTTCTGCATATGCTTATTCCCAAAAAGATTCTATGGATGGTGTTCATGAAACTTACTCCCAGGAAAGGGTAAAGATATTAACATAACACAGCTAACATAACAATGGTCAAGGCAGTGTACAGAATTTAAAGACATCGTAAGATCAAGCATTAATTGCAGCAGAAATATATTCTGTCCATGTAAAGCCGTGTGCTTTCTTATGTACTTGCAACAGTGGTATTTAGATTTGAATTCCACCCTTTTTAAAGTCAAATTTTGAATCATTCCTTCACACATACCTTTCTGTCATGAACATAATTAGGTGCTACAGATCTGGGAGTTGCTTCTAGAAAAATGCAGACACTGTATTCCTATTTATTATTATTTATTTGTATTTGTAATGCACCTTATTTTTTTATTATTTTTTACAAATAACTCAAGGTGGTAAACATATCCAAACACACCTTCTTCCTCTTATTTCCCCCCACAACAACCACTCTGTGAGGTGGTTTGTGTTGAGAGAGAATGACTGGCCTAAAGTTACACAGCTGACTTTCATGGATAAATCTCCTACTTTCTAGCCTGGTGCCTTAACCATTAGACTAAACTGGCTCTAAGGTTCTAAGAGTTGCTAAGAGTATTCCCTCTTTATTTCACTGGTCGAATTATTTTCCAATAGTATTCTATTCAGGCCTGTTGCTGCTCTCTTAAGAATGAAATAGTGTACACTTATTTTTGTCGTTGTTTTGGAGCCTGAACATTTGTTTTCTAAAAAGACGATGCTGGAATAGGTAAAGAATAAAACCATACAATATAATAAATCGATATACTACTGAACTCTCATGTCTGCAATCTTTAGCAGTGGATCATAAGGCAACAATTTTTGAACCAGGGTACAAATGGGCTAACTTACAGGATGCATCTGAAATCTGGGGAGCTCTGACTCCCATTGGATTTGAAATTTGACAAATTTGCAGTCGCTTCAGTGCTGCTACTATATGTTGCCGTGCCACCATCCAGTTTCAGTAGCCTGGCCCTCCTTCAGCTGCTAGAGATGAGATAGACCAATTCTGCCGTAGCCCTTCAGAGACCATCCCAACATTGGCTGTTGGAGGATGATCACCTGCAGTCAAGCCAACAGGAAGTAGGAAGTCACTTCGATTCCCACTGCTTTTTTGGCCTTGATCATTCAGTTTCTCGGTTCAGATAAGGAAATATCTCTAAAACAATGACTCAACAGGGCACAGAGTGTTTAGTTGAAAGATCAAACCAGTAGGTTAAGCTAAAGTCTGCTTGCTCACTACGGAAGTGTCGATGGAGTTCAGCTTAACTAATGTATTTATTAGATAGATGGGTACGCTTGTTCCAAGTCCAGTTGTAGTTATAATTTAATACGGTAGTTATCATGTCACCCCTAGTCCTTCTTTTCATTAAACTAGACATATAACAGTGTTCCATTATCTAAGGGACTGCCACAAAGGAGAGGGGAGGGGAGGTCAACTATTCTCTAAAGCACATGAAGGCAGGACAAGAAACAATGGTTGAAACTAATCAAGGAGAGAAGCAACCTAGAACTAAGGAGAAATTTCCTGACAGTTAGAACAATTAATCCGTGGAACGACTTGCCTCCAGATGTTGTGGGTGCTCCAACCCTGGAGATTTTTAAGAAGAGATTGGACAACCATTTGTCTGAAACGGTATAGGGCCGTGATGGTGAACCTATGGCACGCGTGCTAGAGGTGGCACGCAGAGCCCTCTCTCTGGGCATGAGAGCCATTGTCCCAGCTCAGCTCTGCCATGCATGTGTGCATGTGCCTCCTGCCAGTCAGCTGGTCTCTGTTGCGCATGTGATGGGGGAAGGGTGCATGCACGGGGTCTGCACGGGCATTTGCGGGGGTGGGGTGCACATGCAGGGCGTATGAGCATGTTGCATTTTGGGGATGTGCACGTGCATGCTTTGGTACTTGGTGCCAAAAAGGTTAGCCATCACTGGTATAGGGTCTCCTGCTTGAGCAGAGGGATGGACTAGAAGACTTCCAAGGGCCTTTCCAACTCTGTTATTCTCTTATTCTGTCTCCACAGGCAGTGACATAAGCCAAAGGCCCCAACCTTTTGGACACCAGGGACCGGTTCTGTGGAGAGAGGTTTTTCCATGGACCAGAGGGGGCCTGGTTTCATGTGCTGCCTGCATCCCCCGGATGGGGCTTCCCGGTTTCTAGCATGCCATGGACCAGTGCTGGTCTTCAGACTGGGGAGTGGGAACCCCTGGCATAAGCAAAATAAGTGAAGCAAAAAAGTGGTTAAATGTAAATGAAGTTATAGGAATCTTAAATGTTGCTGCAATGTTAAAACACTAAACTGACTGTGTAAGATGAACCCTGAAACTCTAAACTATAAGCTAGCCAAGTCTCACAGGTAGATTTTTTTTTCTAATACTAAAAGATAACAACATTGAAAAATGTTTTCACTTGTTAACTAACACAAAGATACATAGAGATAGCTGTATTTAGTTGCTTGTGATATCAAAGTAATTTTGGGAACGAAGAATTAACAAGTTAGTTAGAAGGCTGTTCTGCAGCTACCAATCGCAACATATTTCACTTCTGAAAGAACATACAGAACATCATGGAGGACATCACTCAAGAAGATCAGGACCATCTCTACTGTGCCACAACATTTGGGAAGGAGTCATTAGTTGTAGGTATTTAGAACAATTACTATTTTTCAAATCTTTAGCCAGAGAAACCAAAAGTTGTGTCTCTTTTCTGTTGTGAGCAAATTTAATTGCCCCTACTCAGCCGATCAGAATTGGCTATTCTTGATTATCCTCCATGGTAGAAGTTCTCCTTGGGTGATGTCCTCCATGATGTTCTGAATGTTCTTTCAGAAGTGAGATACTTTGCAATTGGTAGCTGCAGTACAGTCTTTTTGGCTGCATTTCCTTGTTAATTCTTCATCGCCAAATTACCCTGATATCAAGAGCAACAGCTATCTCTATGTTTCCTTGTGTTAACAAGCAACAGCATTTTTCAATTCTTTTGTCTTTTAGCCTCAGAGGAAAAAAAAATCTAAATTCTTTCTCCTGGAAATTTCACATAGATGTTAGGCACAGTAGGCAAGACAAAACTCTGCAGAATCATGACTATTATAGGAAAGAATAGTAGCCTTTTACTTCACAGAGAGAAATCAGTGTAACAGGATATTCAGGCTGATTTGCTACCCAGCTACTTGATCGTAATGTACAACATAAGGTCCCTTCCCGCTGCTAAATTGGAATGGTCTCCACTCGCCTTGGAATTAAAACTGAGTCTGCATGAAATGTGCCAGCCCACCCTTGTTCTGTACAGATAGTCCTCGACTTACAACCACAACTGAGCCCCAAATTTCTGTTGCTAAGTGAGACATTTCTTAAGTGAATTTTGCCCTACTTTACCACCTTTCTTGCCATCGTTAAGTGACTTATTGCCGTTGTTAAATTAGTAACACAGGTTGTTAAAGGAATTTAGTTTCACCATTGACTTTGCTTGTCAGAAGGTTACAAAAGGTGATCACATGACCCTGGGACACTACCATCATAAATAGTTGTCAGTTGCCGAGCGTTTGAATTTTGATCCCATGACCATGGGGATGCTGCCATGGTCGTAAGTGTGAAAAATGGTCATATGTTTTTTCAGTGCCGTTGTAACTTAGACAGTCACTAAACGAATTTGTTGTAAGTCGAGGACTACCTGCATATTCTTTGACTCCTCTTGGACAATGCCAGAACAAGAGAGTTAAATACTGATAACTCAAAGAATGATTTAATGCTATCTCACTCATGAGCTGGGGATGAGATGAAGGGACATGGGGGCTGGAAGAGAATATTTGTGCAGAGTGGGAAAGCCCATGGACAATAGAATGAAAAGTTGCTGAGTAGAATCAACATGGTGGCGTGTCTTATTGTTTCAGCAAAGATGATCCATCAGGGTTGACCAAAACACTCCAGTCAGACTGATTCAACAAAGGTTTAATCAAGAATGATCTCACTGGCATGTCTTCCAAAACAACTGTGGCTATTTATTTATTTATTTATTTATTTGGCTGCCCATCTCAATAAATGACTCTGGCTGGTGAACAATCCCAACATAAATTAAAAAACAAAATTTCCAGCATAATACAAAAATAAAAATACAAGAGCCGATGAGAATTTATTTCCACATACAAATTGCACATTTATCCAAAACAAAAGCTTGTTTGTACTACATTATTGGATATGTCTCATTCATTTCTTCCTTGAATAGATGTAGATAGTAGATATATCTCAGTGAACGATCAGGGTCAAATCTTAAATTTTGAGATTTACCAAAGGTTAAGCAATTCTACCATATTATTGTGATATTTTGGTCCCAAAATTAGTATGAGGTCATGAGCAGTTGAAATACATGATTATTCCTACTCTTTCTACTTCTTAGGAGATAGAATGTTTGTCAGTATTTTTCTGTAGTAAATCTTTAGGCATATTATCTTAAATATGCCAGGATAGTGAACATATCTTGATTTTTATGTTAACAGTTGTAATTTGAAATGAGAACCCCTAAGTTAGCCCTGTAAGGACAATACTGAGATGTAACTAAGCAAAGGTAATTTCAATCAGCTCTGAGCAATCCTAGTTAGATTCCACACACCTTCAATAAAAGGATCTTCAGAACTGTCATCCAAAAAATTTTGAGCCTCTGCATTCTGATTTTGACAAGTCTCTGCCTGTCAATGACATCTTGATTTACTATCAGAACGCCACTTCTGGTGACTGAAAAGACCAAAATGTCACTTGAAGAATAATGCATGCAGTGACAACCTAAGCTCTAAAAACAAGTGAAAACAAGTGGTTCTAGAACTCTCCAATCCTGTTTGTGCCGGACCTGAGCCAAATTGTGCTTTCAAAGTAATATGATTTGGAATTTGTCTTCGGTTACGCTTAAAGGGTGGCAAACTTCATTTTCTTGCAAGATGATAGCAGATTGGGGCTTTGGAGTTCATGGTTGGGAGGGTACAATGCTCTGCTATTTTTCCCATAGAAATCACCCTCTATCCACAGTTACCCATGTGTATACAGTATCTTGCAAGGATTCCATACAAACCACCTGAAACTGATACCAGTGTAGTTGCCTAACTTGCAGGTTAATTTACTTATAGCCATGTTGTCAAAAGACTTTGAATACAAAGCTGGAAATCAGCAACTCTTCAGAAAAAAAAGGAGTTGAATTAAAAATCCGTTGAAATTAGTGCAGTTCTTAGGCAGGATTACCCTTAGAATTATACTTCCAACAGGCCCACTCAGACCTTCCACTGAACCAAATAATACTTAAGTAAAGGAATATTTGTAGAGTAGAGAGTCACTTCTAATATTGGTGAACTAATCTCTCTCAGCATCTCTCGCCAATAAGTACCGTATGCTGACTGGGCCTGTTGGAAGTTAATCACACAATATCTGGTTGGCTATAGATTTTTCACCCTGATGTAGAGAATCAGAGATGCTAGTTAGAACCTGATTTCTTTTCCTGCTTCCTCATCATTTCTTCTCTCCAAAAACAGTCATAGGTTAAGCTATATTCAAAGCTTTTTAAGCCCAGAATATTCATATTCCAAGCTAGCAAAGAATGACATTCTATCGTTTGGTGAATAGCATGTCTGAACGGAGCCCTAAAGCAAGCAGACCAACCAGATACTAAATTGATAAGGCTGGCTTTGCCAGCCTTATCAAAAGGCTGGCTTTATCAGCCTGGGCAAAAGTCTGACCTCACTGGAGTGCTGTTGGCTGGGTCAATATATTTTGCTAAGAGCCAGGTGTAACACAATAGGGAAGAGAAGGAAAAGGGAAAAGGGAAGAGAAGGAAAAGGGAAAAGGGAAGAGAAGGAAAAGGGAAAAGGGAAAAGGAAATCTGGTTTAATTTGAGTCTCTTCCAAGCATATTAGAAATAAACATGGCATCCATAGAAGTAACAGTATAGATTGCTGTTGTCATCTCACATTGTCCAATTGATCTACAATCTTACTGGCAGAATTGTGGGGTGTGTTGGAGTGAGAGAAAAACAAAATTGGAAAAGCAGTTGCCTATTCTGATGTGGCAACACACAAATATTTTCATGCATCATGGCATCTTGGTAAAAGAAAGCTATGTGAAACAGGATTTTCCTGTTGGCAAGGAGACACTATATTTGCTTAAAACAACAGTTGTATGTTTCTGCAACATTCAACAGGTACAAACAAGGAAACATACTGCTAGATGAAAAAGACGGGGGGTGGGTGGGTTTGATATCTACCAGGATTACAGCCCGACATTTATAGAGATGATTGAAAACATTTCAATGAGTGACATAAAGTACTCAGGTATTTTAAATGCCTTGCTCAATCCTATATGTTTCCTAAAAATACAAACAGCCTTTAATTCTCCCTGGATTTGGTTTAGTGACATAATAAATGAATATTTTTCAGCTATTAGAAGCACTAACATTCATCTCTCCACCAGCTACTTAAAAAAAAACCCTTAGAAATGTCCTTCCAGTTTTTCATAGTCATTGTTCAGACTTGAGTCTCAGTTTACACTAAAGACACTTCATTCCATTTTTTGACAGATTTGTAGAATTGCCAGTTCTTGCATTTGTAACAAGCTCAACAAAATGACTTATGAGATTTATTTATTTCTTTATAACTCAACACAAGGTCAAGAATGGAATACCAGCATAAGGTTTGACACAGAACAGGCTTATCCCGAGAAACTGTAAAAACTGAAAGTCACCCACCCCTCTGAGGGAAGGAAGGTCCCCAAGTACTGACAGGGAAAGAAGCAGCAGTGCTTAATTTTCTGTAAAGTTTTAAACAAAGATGTACTTTTTAAAAGC
Organism: Oxyrhabdium leporinum; assembly: GCA_032468155.1. Classification (NCBI taxonomy): domain Eukaryota; kingdom Metazoa; phylum Chordata; class Lepidosauria; order Squamata; family Cyclocoridae; genus Oxyrhabdium; species Oxyrhabdium leporinum. The sequence continues at coordinate 70,897 of JANHFL010004205.1, forward strand.
GTTTGAAGGGTCTTATTTAAAACATAGGTGTATGTTTACCATAAAGGGTACCACCATGATTATAATTCAGAAAAAAAGATGGAGGGAGCAGTGAAAGAATTATAAAATTGGCTGTTCCTACAAAGTTTTTTTTCCCCTTTTCTCATTGTGTCTTCTTAATATCTCTTTTGTTACCTCACCTACCAATTTGTAAGTTAATCCATGGTTTTAAAAATGTGATGGCCTTCATTTGAAGCCACGTTTTGCTGGATGCTAATTCACAGAAGTGAGCCCGTTTGGTATAACGGTTAAAGCAGCAGGTTAGAAACTGGGAGACCATGACTACGAGTTCCGCCTTAGGCACAAAGCCAGCTGGGTGACCTTGGGCCAATCAGCCTCTCTCAGTCAGTGGTAAACCACTTCCAAAAATCCTTGCCAAGAAAACCGTAGAGACTAGTCCAGAAGTTAAAAACTGACTCAAAGGCACACATGCACACCATTCACAGAAACCACAGTTCAACATGTAATCTGAACCCAGATCAGGTGCCTCTGTGTGTGTGTGTGTGTGTGTGTGTGAATCTATGTTTTACTTTTGTGGTCTATGAAGCAAATGACAGGAGACGGGAAAGCTTGCAAATTAAGGCAGCGGCAGCATCTCTATCGTTCCTCGTCCTCTCCTTTTCCACGGCCATGAGATACTTTATGTGTGAAATGGGGATACAAGGCAGGGAAAGCAGCTCAGCCACTCCACTGCATTTTCCATTCCTAAGCATTCCACTGCAGGTTCATCGGGAAAAAAAATAAAAATAAAATTGACAAATGGGAAGTGGAAGGAATGGAAACAAATGCTGTCATGCAATTACAAAGGTGATTGTCAGCCTGGTCAGCCAAAACAGTCATGCTCTTTCTGTCAATAAATAATTGGCTACCAGATTACTGATTTGCTGATGAGATGAAAGCTGACATTAACATTGTCTAAGAGTTTCTTTTCTCCGAGGATATATTTGTATGCGACAGTAACTGATCAAGTAGAAAAAGACATATTACATTTGGAAGTTTCCACTGAAACCCTTTATTGAAATGGGCAAGGGGACATGTACCCTCTTCATACCCTAGAATGAGACCCCCAGAACAAGTTAATATCCAACCATACTCCTCTAATCTCTCACTCGCTTACCTAGAAGCTGGAGAGGTTGAGATATAATTGAAACTGCATCTTCATAGCAAACAATTTCTTCTCCGAAGCAAAAACAAGAAGTCACAGGTGTTTCATCTGGAAATTGTCTTTTGAAAATCTTGGAGGAGAGTCTCATGTTCTGGATTCTTCCGGAAGCTACTGTATTTACGACAAATTCCTGTTTTAGCATCTTTGAAACCCTGAATCTCAGATAATATCTGAAGAAATTTTGTTGTGATAAATTTGGCCTGATTACCAGTGACATACTATATAAATGGTGCTCTTTTTTTTCATTTCTATCAGAATTCAAGAAAGACTATATCTGGGAAAGGCACTGGAAAGTAAGACTTAAGAAAAAAATGTCCAAAAAAAGTATCTATAAATATTTAAAATATATATTATTTTAATATAAAATATTTATATTTAGAAAAAATAAAATATTTAGGGTTCAACTCTATACAAATGTCTCAGATATTTTGAAAGGTGTACCTTCTTTCCTTCTGGTAATAAAAGAAAAATTAGAGAACGGTGTTTAGAAGAAGAACTCCAATTTTAACTTTTAGAAAAGCAAAATTAGAATTTTTAGGCAAATGATGGTAGCAAATGTATAGAAACATATACAGTAGATATTTAAAAATTGTAGTAATCTTTCACCTCTTGGAAACATCTGGCTGATCATTTAGGTGTATTTATTCACACATTTCATTAAATGTGGAAACCTACATCCGCCTTTAGATCTTCTTACTTCTTGGCTTGAGAGAGAAAAAAATGTAACTTGGAACATTCCACGGATACATTCCTGAATTGCTTGGAGAAAATAAGCACAGAACAAGGTGTATGTCACCCGGTTTATTCATATGAAAAGAGACATGAATTTCAAGGGTTTTTTTTTTAATATGCATGTGTATATATAAACATAGTTTATTTCTAGAGAGCAACATGTTTGGGCGTGGTGGTTTCGTGAGTTTTCTGAACCTGTTTATCCATTTCTAATTAAACACATCTTAGAAAACAGATTGCATAGGACATAATTAAAACGTCTCTAACAATGATGTGTTTTTTTTGGTCTTTGTATTGAAATATGATTGGGTTCATCAGTTTCATCTCTTACAGTTTGCGTGCTTCGTATTAAGAGGGAAGACGAGTTTAATACGGGGTTCTTTTCTGCTGCTTCTGGCCATGGTACTGTGGCACAGTTTTTGGATGTTGAGCTCAGCGTACAACATGGCTTAATCACTCTGTTCTTTAGTGGAATATTTGCTTTACTACTGGGTAAGAAATGCTATTCAGTTGTGGTTGCTCTCTGTTGTAAGCCTTTCAGCAGACATTGCAACAACAGTGGGGGAAAAAAATGTTCTTGGCATATAGTAAGAGCAAACAGATAGCAGATAAGAGGTGTTGAGCGTAAAAGTAGCAATAGCGTGACCAGACACCTATAGAAAACTCAAGCATGACTAGGTTAAGCACACATTAGCAACTGAACCCTTTGGACCGAACCTGTCCTCTTGAGGATACTGTTTAATGGCCTGGCTACCAGGGTTGAGGAGGGTATTACCCTATGATGACAGCTATGAGCAACATGAACTGAAGCCTATACTGATGAACTGAGATTCTTATCATAATTGTCACTATAGGACAGCCTTCTAACATCTGTATCTGAGCTATCATTGCATTCTCTCCTCAGCCCAAGTGTTTACCTCTCTTGACCTTTCTGTATGCAACAGCTGAAAGGAGTGGGAAGGATGCATACCCACGTATGGTTGCCAACTTTCTCTGAGAATTTTTTTTAAACCTCCTCCAAACATAATTATATGGTTTAGAAGGAAAAAAAGATTCCAGGTTCCTGCTGCTTTTCAAGTACATAGGAGGCTTCCAAGAGTTTAAAAGCTGTGCTACAGTGCCCCCAAAAGGAATAGCTTTATTGCTACACTTGTCAGCTCAGCACAAAGTACTTGATCCCAAAAGAGTTTATTTTCAAAAAGGCAAAAAAAAAAAAAAAAAAGAGGAGCGAATGATAAAAGTGAGAAAGTCTGCTTCTATAATATTCTTTATGTTTGTGTGTATACCCACATACACATATGAAAAACTCACATATTTTATATTTTGTATAAAAAGAGCTCCACGGGAGGGCGGGGGATCCAGAATTAAGAAAACGGGACCCAAGCTGGAACATAATTATTCCCAGAAGATGTCATTGGTAGCAACTTGATTTCCTCCAGATGGAGCTACACCTTCTAGCTAATGATAGATGTTACCTATGCAATATACTGGGACAAGATAAAGTTGGGAAATGGGGCCATGTGGTGAGACATGGATCAGAAAGATCCAGAGTAACAGTTCTTGGATATTGAATTAACTTGGATATTGAGTTGACTGCTATGCATTTTTTTCCCTTTCCTTTCCTTTCCTTTCCTTTCCTTTCCTTTCCTTTCCTTTCCTTTCCTTTCCTTTCCTTTCCTT
>JANHFL010004205.1:74612-98023 GCA_032468155.1 Oxyrhabdium leporinum
CTTTCCTTTCCTTTCCTTTCCTTTCCTTTCCTTTCCTTTCCTTTCCTTTCCTTTCCTTTCCTTTCCTTTCCTTCTTTCTTCCTTTCCTTTTCCCTCTCCCTTCCTTTCTTCTCCTCCCTTTCCCTTTCCCTTTCCCTTTTCATCCTTTCTCCTTTCCTTTCCTTTCTTTTCGTTTCCTTTCGTTTCGTTTCCTGTCCTGTCCTTTTCCTTTTCCTTTTCCCTCTCCCTTCCTTTCTTCTCCTCCCTTTCCCTTTCCCTTTCCCCTTCCCTTTCCCTTTCCCTTTTCATCCTTTCTCCTTTCCTTTCCTTTTTTCCTCCAGCAGAATCACTTCTACAAATTTTGGCTGGCATTGTGATATCTAAAGTAGATTTTAAACGTGCCTTATGTCAGAAAATTAAAATTTAAAGAGACAAATAAGAAGTTCTCCTTGTCTTTCAGTGCTCTCAAACATCCAGGCAAGAAAAGCTTTGCAAAAGCAGTCAGTTTGGATACTGCTTTATAGCGCTTTATACCTATAGCGTTCCTCTTGAAGAAATCGTCAAAGCAGCAAGCATTTCGAGTCAAATAACAGGAAGATGGGGTTTGTGAGTACCTACTGGAATCTGGTTGAGTTTTGTTTGCAACAGCTGTTTGGATTAGATGAATCCAATATTATCTTCTATGGAGAAAAGTATTTTACCTTCTTTTTCCAATAGGAAATACATGACTGTATGGATAACATCATTTTTGCTCAGGCTAATTTATCCATATAGCTTCCAATTTAGAAAGCATTGCCATCATGTAAATACAAAGAGATACTTCTAAAAATTGCAAAGACGACCGTGCTAACCTGAGCACAGGTTTGTTACCCTGATGCTGACTGCTGGTTCTCTTGTCCTGTAGTAAGGTATTTTCAAAGTAAAATTTCTGATAGAGCAGAAGGATCAAATAGAGTCAAAGTCCTGTTTCTATTAGTCCTAGACATCATGGCCAATTATGAATTATCACAGTGGGAGATACAACCCAAGAGTACCTAAAGGCCATATATTACTTTTTCTGAAAGAGTAAAAGTATTTTCTCTTGAATCAAATTCATCTCCTAGCCAGCACAGTATGCTTTGTTGCTGGCTTCTCCTGGAATGTTTCTTCAACTTAACAGAGGGATAGAATCAAGATCACATGAAGTGGTAATACCACTTTATAATGCCTTGGTAAGACCATGCTTTGAATATTGCATCCCGTGTTGCCATGATACAAAAAAGATGTTGAGACTATAGAATGAGTGCAGAGAAGAGCAACAAAGATGATTAGATGAAAGACTATATGAAGAACGGTTGCAGGAATTGGGTATGTCTAGTCTAGTGAAAAGAAGGACTAAAGATGACATAATAGCAGTGTTCCAATATCTAAGGGGCTGCCACAAAGAAGAGGGGTCAACCTATTCTCCAAAGTACCTGAAGGCAGGACAAGAAGCAATGGTTGGAAACTAATCAAGGAGAGAAGCAATCTAGAACTAAGGAGAAACTACATTTAGAACAATTAATCAATGGAACAACTTGCCTCCAGAGGTTGTGGGTGCTTCAACCCTGGAGGTTTTTAAGAAGAGATTGGACAACCATTTGTCTGAAACGGTATAGGATCTCCTGCTTGAAGGTCCTTTCCGAGTCTGTTATTTTATTCTGCTCTGTTTTTTCCACTCTAGCTTACAGCCTTGTGTTTTCTAGTTAGATTTTCATCCAAGTTCTATGTGAGTCTAACCTTGCTCAGATGTCTCCATGATCAGCCAAGGTTTCCAACAGAAATTACAGCCACTCTTGTGGAACAGACTTGATTCTTCTCCATTCAACATTTCCTTGCTTGAAACATGCAGAATGTGCTATTTAAATATTGGAAGTTAACACACTTTCTCTAGGCTGCAGAGAGCAAAGGACAGGTACATTGCCCTCATTAAAACTTCATCATCAGCACCTGTTGTTGGTTTCTGTCTCCCCTGCTAAGGACATTTCTAATGACTTTTTAAATCTGCAGATCCCATAAAGCAAATCTTCAGTGTGTATTGTAAACCTTTGCTCATACACCTAACACCTCGATGTACAGCTAAAGCTGCAATGGGGACTGAGGAAAGCCAGTCAATTGTACACTTAATGATGCATTGTTTTGCCATATGTTCTACTGATGTGGAAACATGCTTGGTATTAAATGACAGTTGAAATCATACGGGAACTGCTTTGGGATCTAATTAGAGCTGTGCTGTATTTTCCAGAGAGATCAGTCCTATTGAGGTATGAGTTGCTTCTGTCCATTAACCCCAAATGTGCAGAGATCTTTTTGTAAGACAAGACTCTAGCAGCAGTTCCATCCCAGCAGTTGATAAGATCACCCAGACATTGCTGTAGCAACATAACACCTGTCTTGGCATACTATCACAGCAGTGATTGGATGATGCTATCAGTATCTAACAGGAAAACAACTCCGCATGCATTTTCCAAATTCCTACTTAGGCTTGGTAAACAAGCCCTCTGAAAGATATCAATCCAAATAAAACAACCACTTTCTCTCTTCTGTGATCAGCAATGGCAAGAAAAATCTACCTCTACATGTCAGCAAGGAAGTACTGGGAGGCTGAATGAAGCGTTACTACAGCAGAACCTTCTTTTTGATGGACTTTCAGTGGACTTTGGAGATGGTTGCCGTGCAGGCTTCACCTCCAAATAGCAAACGTCGTTGTTTCCAGAGCAGTCCAAGCAAGTGATATGCTTGATGGAATGTACTTGTATTGCACAATTATGCACTTACTCAATGTAATTAGAACTATTACATAATTCTGCACATGGCCTAAATGACATTAGTTCTGTATATTTGGATTCAACAGGCCCTATTTTCCTTTAATTGGTCTGTAAACTTTGAGATTTTACAGTATAGAAACAAGATGGTGTTGCCTCTAGCCTGAGCTGCTCTTAATGCAATAAATGGACCGAATCAGCTCAGGTCTCTGTCCTTTTGTCTGATTATGTTTGTTCCACAGAGTAAATAACACAGGAATAATAGAGGGCTTTATGGTTCGGCAACGGTTTGAACTTCTCCCCTCTTCCAACATTTGTACCCCATCCCAAACTGGCATGCTCTAATTGTACAGGAATAAAAGTATGTGTCATCCCTGGTGCTGGACACATTGGGTAGGAATAATGAAAGCCAATGCTTCTGAAGGATGCACGTAGAAGCACTGAAGTTAGAGTTAGGGTGTAGAATTAGGAAGCCAGAAGTCACGAATTACTCTGAAGATTCAAAGTTTTCACCAAAACAATAAGAGTAACATTGGACCGCCATATGTGTGTGCCATTTATGGCCCATGTTCCTCAGTGGATTGAAGACCCAACGTTATTTGCAACTTCTGAACTTGCAGACATGGATTGCGTATGGACAATTATAAAGGGAAGGTGATCATTATTTCCCAAAATTACTACCATGGGAGAAAGATTGCCCTATTAGTACTGTAGCCATTTTTTGTAATACAGGCCTCACTCATAAATAACAATAGCACTTAGACTTATATACCGCTTCACAGTGCCCCTCTAAGTGGTTTACAGAATCAGCATATGGCCCCCAACAATCTGGGTCTTCATTTTACCCACCTGGGAAGGATGGAAGGCTGAGTATTTATAGAATTAGATCTTCCAAACAGCAGTTGTATCATACCTGAGCACCTGTTCATCAGGGAGGGGGGGAGCCTTTCTTGCTGGAATGTTATTTGAGGCCTCAAACCATTCCAAAACCATGTTTAGCTTATTTAGAAAATCCATGTCACTCTTACATGTCAGGAAAGCTGCCTTATAGTCAGTAATCACCCAGATACCTTGCCACATGGGTCTAGGGTCCATAGAAATAGTCTGCTATTCTCTTATCAAATCTCTAGCCTTATGTGATACAAGATGTTTCAAAGCTTTTGTTGAATAAGCCACCATAGAATTAGTTCATACAACCATGAACCACAATTTACAAATCACACCAGCTAGACTGACACCATGCAAAGTCAAGCCGGAAAAATTATATGGTGGTTTAGTGCAATCTTTCTTTATTGTTATAGTATGCAAAGAGACGCAAAAGGATATAGACAAAGGGGCATAAATGAAAAGATGAAGTATTTTTCTTATGATCTTAAGATGAGACTTAATAATTGAATAATTTAACCAGATTTCGGTTTCATGCCTGGATGCCTTACAGTAGGGCTGTCAAAACTCCAGGCCTACAGGCCGGATGCGTCACATGCTGGCCACACCCAGTTTAGCTAAGGGGAAAAAAGTCTCAATACATCACGTGATGCTGCCATTGACGACGTGAGTTTGACACCCCTGCCTTAGATAATGTTTCAGAAGTTTTGGCCATGCCCTAAACAAAATTTCTATCCAACCTGCAAAAGCAAATCAATTAAGATTTGATATATTGTGGTTTTCCAATTCCAGCTTTACTTACTTTGAACCTTGATAAAACTTTGTCCGAATTCAAACAAGGCCATATATTCATTTGGGTTTAGGGTTACCAGATGTGCAGCAAAAAGGAGGATATGTCTCCATCCAGCAGGCATGGATTTAAATTCAAATGTCTAGATTTTTGAATGTTTTTTTTAATTGGATTATTTTCACAATCACAGCCATTCAAACTTTTTTGTATTGTGACTTTGTTGGTGTACAGATTCAACATCCTAGATTTCTTGATTCCAGCCTTCAATTTTAATCCAGCATCTTCAAATCTACAATCAATGTAAATTGGAGATCACAACCCATCAGACATTATTTCTATGGCAAAATTTGAAAAACATTGTTGGCAATTCTACATTATTGCTAGCATATGTTCTTGAAAATATTTGTTGCAAAATATTGCAATTGAAACACCAGGTTTTCTGAGACTGGAAAAAGTAATTTGATACAAATACAAGTCAAAATACATTTTTTTGCTGTAATTTTGCAAGACGTTTAGTTATTGTAGTGCCTCCTTTCCCGTTTGTTCTCCTTTCCAATTTTCCGTGTCCTCCTTTGTTTGTCAGGGATCTGGCAACTCAAGTCAGATAGAGCCAAAATTTCCCATCTTTATTGTAGTAAAACTACCTGGTCCTCCCAGGGCTAGGCTCTCCCTAGTTATTCTTTAAAAAAAAACTGCCTGCTCTGCCTAAACAGCTTTTTTTCTCTGCCCCAAATTTGAGCTCTAGCATTTTATTCCTATCATTCTGCCTAACCTCAGGCAAATGTAAGCAAGGCACCAAAACTGGAGAACTTGTAGTTGGCTTCCCATTAAAGGTCAAATTAATAGCCAATCCAATTAATTATCCATCATTGTCCAAATTTGTAGTTTGGCAATTGTACAAATAGGCATTGTTGATGAAGCCGCATTTAATCCCTAAACGGTTATTTTCTGATGAGTGTTTTCTGATGAGTGTTTTCTTCCAGCAATAATATAGCACTACATGAGTTATTTGGAGCCACTCTACGAAAATCAGCCCCGTCCATCCGTCTCCCCCCCCAATTAAGAAGAAATAATACTCACAACCTTACAATTAAATGTTACTTTTAATAGGAAGTAAAAGGGGATGTGCATAATCTTTAGAGATCCAATAACTTGATTGTTCATCTATTTTTTTCCACTTTCTGAACATGTCTTCAAGAGTAAAATGTTTCACAATGCTTTTAAACAGAAGAGAAGGCAAGTTACTGGACAGTCCTTATTAAAGCATACAAATGACAATAGCCTTTAGAGGCCCAGAGATTGAAACTATAAGATTACAAGCATTTAAAGACACCTAGTTTTGAAATACTTGCAGCTGTATTTATCAGATCAGTTTTGACTTTCAACAAAATATAGGTAGGATGCAATCTGATTTCTTCATAAATACTTTCACTAGATTGGAGAGTTTACATTTTCTTCATTGGCAATAAAAAGTGCTCAATTCACAAAAAGGGATACATCAAACCCAAAACATGCAAAGACAGCTGTTTACTTTTCTTTTTCAGAAAAGCTTTACTATAACCCAATCTTAAAGTAAGCAGTAATCAGGTTATCTGGCATTTGCTCCAACTGTTTCCTATGTGTATATAGTCATTCTATTTATTACTTACTATGAAAGGAGCAAAGGGATAGGGAATAGGAAAAGTTCTTTCAAATCAATGATCAAGAATCTAAAACAATAAGTGGTTTAGATCTAGCACTTCAGCAAGAAATAATGGGCATCCTGCAAAAATTAGATACATCTGAAGCAGCAAAACCCCACCACCTACTATTTTTGGCATATGTTTTTAAACGTTACTCAAATATATTTTATCTTAAATTTATGAAGCCGTCATCCAGTGTTACCATGAAATACAGACTGTTGATTCTAGGTAGTCTTTGCTATCTCCAAGACCAATGTTATTTAAAAAGAAACAAAAGCAGGGCACCACGCTAATTTTGGGACCTAGTATACTAAAGGAGTGAAAATTGGGGTGGGGGGCATGAACTTAGTTTTTATAGAAGGAACTAAATATCTGCAAAAAAAGCTAATTTTTGGTGTATAGTATTTTACATTTTGATCTGCTACATCTGCTGATTTAGAACAGATGTGCTTGTCTTTTCCTGTATCCTTTCTATATTTTCCTCTCTTCTCCCATTTCCCACTCCCCTTCCCCCTTACACCAAGTATCATGGATATGAGCCCAAGTATCCCAGACAATCCAGTGAATAGCTAGTGTAATGCACTGGTGTGATGTGTGAGATTTTAAAAGTCTCTCCTTTTCAATCTTCATCAAAGTTCTGCTGTAGAAGGAAGTTGGCTGCCAAATTTTCATTCTTCTCACATGCAAAATATGCTTGAATCACAAGTCCTTCAGGAAATCCTAGGGCCTTTAACTATAGGAAAGAAAAGGCTATTAGAATTCACATTTATAGCATAAGCGTCTTTGTAAAGTATTAAAGTATTAGTAGTTTTAGACCAAGTATTAAATATTAGTATTTTAAATGTTAAGTTAGCAATATCAGTACTGATGCATGACACAATCGTTACAGATACACATTTGTTACACTAAAATCTTGATACGGCTAAACTACATTGAATGCTGAGCCTGATTGATTAAACGTATAAATTTGAAAATTTAGAAACCAAGAATAAATATGCTCATCTTTCAACTAAACCTAAGTGTTAAACATGAAACAAAATAATGAACTTGGATATATGACACATATATTTGTAACTGCATATTACAACTAAGCAATAGGTAGGGGATACATATCCTAATTTTAATTATGGCTTTATTATTTTTATAAGTAACTCAAAGTAGTAAACATACGAAGTATCCTTCCTCTTATTTTCCCCACAACCATCCTGTGATCTGGGTTGTGCTGAGAATGCGTGACTGGTTCAAAGTGATTTGGCTGTATTTTATGTCTAAGGTGGGACTAGAACTTATAGTTTCCTGGTTTCTAGCCTGGTGCCTTAACCACTTTATCTAATGAACTTCAAATACTGGGGAAAAGAAATCTACCAAAGAAATCTTATGAGGGCAGCAGAAGAAACTGAAAAAGAAATGTGGAGAACATAAATATACGGCCTGTGTTAATCATAAACTGAATTTATTTAGTATTTTATGTGGCCCTATATCCAAAGGACACAAGAAATTTTATACTTTCAGCAACAATCACTTACAGCAAAACCCAAGTCATTACTATTATTAAAAATGTAAAACTCAAAACCGCTAGACACCCTGAAGCAGCAAGATCTTAACCCTCCAAAGATCGTTCTGAAGGCTCAATTTATCACAGGAGAGAATGTTGCTATGATCTCTGAGATGGTTCAGAGGGCTAGTGTCACAAATTGAAAAGCAGTCAACTACGTTGGCTGTCCAATGGGGAGAGCCTTCAACCTAGGATACACACACACGACAGATAGTTTCAGTTAGAAGTAGATAGTTTTCTTGTTTAACTGTTGCTGACTGAAAAGTTCTATTCAAAGTTCCAGCCTACTAGCCACGTCCTGCATCCTCTCTATCGGCCAGCGTTCATTCTGTGGCATATTCTGATAAATTTTCACAATTTTGTGTGGTTAATACCCCTATCGCAGAGTTTTTTTGTTTTCTGTAAGCCTATGGCCTAGTCACATGTGCTTTATGTAGATTTGGCTATGTCAGGATTACTTAATCTTGGAACTTAAGAAATAGAGAGAAAATTGGGTTTGAAAAAATAATAAAGACGTTCAACTCACCCTTTCTATAGCTTCTTTTTCCTGAGGTGTTACTTGAATATAGTTCATGTGACGGCTTCCAGCTTCAGCTACTCCACCTCCACTTCCACTACCTCCACCACCTCCTTGTCCTGACTCTTGAACAGGTTCATTTAACATCTGAATAAAATGCTCTTGATGTTGACTTATTTGCTACGGTGCATGGGAGGACAAAAGCAAATAATATACTGAAATAAAGACTGCCTCTCCTGATTACATCTGACTGTCCCACCAGATCCAGCAGAAGAGGACATGCTGCAGGTCCCATCAGCTAGGAAGCTTCACCTGGCAGGTCCAAGGTAGTAGGCTTTTTCTGGTGTACCCCCTTCTTTATCTAACCTTCTTTCCCCCAAAGTGAGCCTGGCTTCGTGTCTTTTAACTTTCTGGAAGTCCCTCAAGACCTGGTTGTGTCATCAGTCCTGGGGACCCCAAGTGACTGGTAAAAAATTGAGATGACACCTGTTCTTCACCTAATATTTTCGTGTTCCTTTTATAATTTTAAAGTTTTTAATAATGTTAATATTTGTACATATGATTTGTAACACTGCTTCACGCTGTCCAGAAGATGGGCAGACACATAAATATGAGAAATATGCATTCCTATTTACCTTAAAAGTTATTTCCATTTGAACTACCAGTATAAATAGTAATATGTAAACCAACAGAGACCAAATATTAGTAACAGATGTGTCTATATGGCAAATTATTATACTGAGAGACCTTTACAACTCACTTCATTTCATTTCATTTTTTCCTCATTTGACGTTACTTTTAAAAAGAATATGAAACTACAGAAGAGAACTCGAGAGGATTTAAAAGTCACCTGCAATAACTGAGGATTTTCCCGTCCTATTTGTTGTAATAATGCAGGCAAAAGGGATGGATTCTGCTGAATAATTTGTCTCATCTGCTGGAACTGAGGCTGGTTTCGTAAAAATTCAAGAGGATGTCCTGGAAGAGGAGGCACATTATGAACAATATTGTAAGCAGAAGGCGAGTATTCTCTAAAGCTTTTACAGGACTCATGCTAGAGGCTAGCATTAATTTTTACCACAAGTTACTAATAACAGGAAAGGGAAGATTTGTTAATCTGTCTGCCTAGAACAGCTTTATGAGAAAATTTATGACAGAATGGTACAGAAACCTGAACTGGAAAACCAAAAACTTTTATAAACCTGAATGCAATATTCAACAAATAAACAAAAAAGCCCACCACCCTATAAGAAGAACTATCAAGAATAGAGATGTTTGCAGAATTATACTACAACCCAAAAAAATGTCTTAAGGTCTGTTTTGCACACAATTTCTCTAGTGAGCCAGACTCAGGCTTATAGAAATGGTTATCTTACCTCCTGTAGAGCTAGTGGTAGTAGTAGTGGTAGTGGTAGTTGCTGCAGCGGCAGCAGCTATTGCTGAAGATGGAGAAGCTCCAGTGCTGGCTGCTTGAGGAGGGTCAGCCATACCTTGATTTTCCCTATCTCCAGGGATACCCTAAAATGAACATAATCTTCATGATTTTGATGTATCCATGAAGTCTAAGGACTGAGCTTGAATCAAACAAATAATTCTTTAGTTAACATTTTTTTTAAATCTGCTATCTGTTCTGTTACTTCTGCTGAAATAAGAGCATTTAAATATATAAATGGACTTAACCCCTGCCACACAGTCTATCATTAGAGATTATGAAAGTAATTTTCTAAAACAGTATTTCTCAAGCTCAGCAAATTTAAGATGTGTGGACAGCAACTCCCTGTGTATCGCTGGGGAATTCTGGGAGTTGAAGTCCACACATCTGAAAGTTGCTATGCCTGAGAAACACTAGTCTAAAATACTAAATTCAGATTGAATAAATCTATTCTAGGAGTCTTCCATTCAGAAAGATCTGAATGTGAGAAATTCAAACCCACATTGAACCGTTTTGCTAAGTGAACACAAATAGATAAGCTTTTTATATTGATGTATATGTACATCTTTTAATGTTATTAATGTGTTTGCAGTTCAAATGGTCACACCAAGAATAGCTGTACTGACAAAGAAATTAAACCAACTTATGTTCAAGTTTTCATTAAAAAAGACAATTCATTACTGAGTCATTACTGTAAGCCTTATGTCTTTACATCTCACTTTCCCATAAAAAATCCTGTCATGATCAGACTTAAATGTAGAAGGAAGAGCAAATGATGAAATAATAAGAAACATACTCACCATTAAAAGATACTCCACTGCTCTGTCAGGATTATTGAAGCTGGCTCTCAATGCAGCAATTACCTGCTCTCTTTCATACCCCATTGACATAATCTCAGTCACCATGTTTTCATACGACTGGCCTGTCACTTACAAGTTAAAAGAAAAGATACAGATAAGATATATTCAAATTTTGAAGGGAGAAAATAACCTATTGCCATATTCTGTCAAGAAAATAACAATACAACGGGGTTTGCATTAGTTTTCATTACAGCAATCTGAATGATGTTATTTTCTGTTATTCAAGTTCACTATTATTAATAAAAATAATTCATCTCTCATTCCAATTTCTTCTTTATAAAAGTCACATATGTATCAGATGTAATAATCTATGGCTGACCTTAGTTATAATGAAAAATAGAAACTGATTCCCTAGATAAAAACTAAATTATCTATTTTTCATTCTGCTGTTTTTATAATAAAACTCCTTTCCTGATTAATCATTCAGTTGAGTTTGTATTATACAGTCAGTGTTCTGTACATTTTTAAAAATCATTAAAAACAGTATCAGAGCATGCAGTTGATCAATAATAGACGAGGACAGATCTGTACTGTTAAAATTAGCTGAAGGAAACACAGGTGACTATGACCTTTAAGAATTCTCAACCATATATAAAAATAGGGTTTTTTGTTTTTTAAAAAAGGATAAAATGCCACAATATGCTTCAGCTGTCACACTCCATCATTTCACAGTAATCAACAGGGCTCCCATTTATTTTACCAATTCTATTCAGGTCTAATCAGGAATGTTGTATAGAAGGGTAGGGAATCTTACTTAGCCTGAGGGCTATATTCTTTCACAGATAACTTTCCAGAGAGCAAATGTTAGTAGTAAACACTGCAGTGCTGTGACAGTCATCAAGATTATGTTTCCCTGCTGGCCATTATGCTTTTATTTCTTAACTCTTACAAGCAAACTTAGCAGCAAAAGACATTTTTCAGATTTTTTTTTGATTCAGGGGTATCAAATAAGTTGAACTAACTGGAACCAGTAGCAGAAAAAGAAGTGGAATGGAATGGACCTAGAAAGAGGGGCTGAGAAGACAGCTGACACTGACAGATGGTTCCCCCTATGTTTCATGTTAAAATTACTGCAGATCTTATCCTGGAGAAACGCTGAATTGTAGCAGCAGATTTAAAAAGGAAGTATTCCCAAGTAAATGTAATTGGACTAGCATATTCTAATATAAAAACAAACAACCAAAAATCAGTATTCAAACAGCCTGGTTAAAATAGTTCAATCAAACATTTAAAAATGCCCATCCCCTCTACTACAACAATCAATTGGTATCTGCTTGGAAATAGATTGTATATAAAATGTATAGACATCTGTGCTTACAAAGACTGATCTTGTTGGATCAACGCTGGCAGCTGGGGTGGAAGGCAATAATAACACCTCACTGGACTACAATTCATAACTACTTCTCTGAATAGATGGCTTTCTCATAAGTAACATCTACTAAAAATTGTTTTATCACAAGATATCAAACAGTAACAGCTTAGAAAAATTATTCAAGTTAGAACAATTTGCAAGTAATTTAGAAATTCAGAAAGTTTAGCACATATGTTGAAAATCTATGTGGCTTTTTTGTCTTCATGAATAATTTAGTACTAGAAACAGGTTTATTTATTTGATTATTATAATAACCCATTCTAATCTGCAGACTCTGGGTTGCATACAATGGAGTAAAAATATAGAATAAAAACTGAACTATATACAACTGACAGAAATCCCTCAGATGGCCAACGGAAGTATTCAATCTAATTCCCTTCTATATTATTTCCCAGCCATATTTCACACAGAAATCCAAAACGTATAGGCAATTTGTGGTATGGAAAAGAAAAATATTATTACGAAGCAATTGGCATCTTAGAATTATAGTAGCCGAGAGGGGGAGAGGAAAATGATGGATGGTAATTTTTTTATAAATGACCCACTCAATCTTCAGGAATATTTACCAAGTGCACTTGTAGCATCCTCAAACAGATTTGATCGAGAAGTGTCTCCTATTGTACTGTGGTGGAACAAAACAAACATATTTAAAACCTGTCCCATGAATTAAGGTATTTTTCTTATTAAATTTTTGCTAATAAAGAATCTAAAGTGACTTAAGAATTGTATAATAAAAACCAAGTTTCATTGGCATACATTTGATGTTTTTCAAAGCTTAAGTTTGAAATCAATGAGTGACACAAAAGTAAGACACAGAACAGTGCAAGGTAGACATTTAGGAGTTACAGTTTACTCAGTTTTAATCATGTCACATTGTGAGCATGGTTCTTCATTTAAAATAAACACACTTTTATTGTTGTCTACTGAAAAGCACTTAGCGGAAACTAATAATATTTTCCAGATTAATACTGACAAGCATCCATCTGCTACCATTTCAGAAAAAAAGTTTCATAGCACATTAATTTTGCAAACCACTGAAATATAGATATTGCAGAAGCAGATAACAAAACTATTCTCTTGTTTTACTAGTGGTAAAGCTGCACCAATGCTGGACATCTGGACCAGGACTTTTGTGCCTAAGGTATATGATTTCAAATATGATTCCATTTGCTATATTGGATAGCTGAGACAAAAAGATTCTGTCTAAATAACAACCACCTTGCTACTGATGGGGGGGGAGGGGGATTTGGGAAGTCTAAGGAGATCTCACATTAATACTATTCCATCAATTGCTGACTAGCTGTCAACACAAAGTGACATGGGTTTGCATGTTTATCAGCGTACACAGAGCCCAGGAGAAGGGCAGTCAGTTGGATCCAAAAGATAATTTACACTGCAATATTGGATGGCATTTCATGCTTTTTCCTTATGAAATTCGTTTCCTTATAAAACAAAAATGTTTAAAAGGACGTTACAATTGCATTGTTTTTAGATAATTCAATGCTATATTACTGATTTTTTCCTAGAAAACTGCTGAGAATTGTATGACTGCGACGTGTACGATTATAACTATTTACAATTCTAATACCAAAACAATTACAATGCTATTCCCACCTGAGCAACTCAAAGTTGAGGTCTTTTAACAATAAATCTCTACCTAAGTTAAAAGGCGAGCAAGAGCCACCATGTGTACAATGTGGCTTCAACAGCTAAAATTTTACACCACAGAAGTTTTAAAACGATACAGAATGTAAAAATACATTTGTATGCCACATTGCCTTTCAATATGAACTCAGGTATTTACTGTGTTAAAAAGCCTAAGACTAGAAGTTTCCTTTTGGTTGCAGACAGTTTTTAATATCCACTGCATTTAGTCTGAATTTGAATGAGAAGCAAAATTCTGATTTCCAGTGTTCTGCAATACCTTTCTGTAGATGTTGGGCTGGTGGCTGCTGGCGTTTCTACTGGTTTATCTTCTGACTTTTCTTCTACAGTAGCACTTGCAGGTGCAGACTCACACGCTGCAGCAGCTGGTGTTGAAGCAGTGGGTGCAGGTACTGAAACTTGTGCAGGAGCAGGAGTAGGGACTAGTTTCGGTACAGCAGCAGGTGTTGTAGAAGTAACAGTAGTGGTAGTATCATTTGACTGCTGTGTTGTAGTTGGAGATGGAGATGGAGATGAAGCAGCTGCTGCTTTGGGCTACAAAGATGAAGAAGGCAAATTCCTAAATTATGTCTTTCTCTAAGTTCATCTAAAAGTTCCCTCTTTACTTCAGTTTAAATTGTTTCATGTGAATGATAAACAGCTTTTCACGTGCATTTACAATAGTTTTCTCCAGCAGAAATAGGTCTCTACGCATAATTCAATGAGTCAACCATCCCTCTGAACATGCTCCTCAAAGCTGTAAATCAGACACAGCAGATTGAAGGCCCAGCATAGCTCTTCCAAGGCTTTCCAAAATTCCTGTACAATATCTACATGCCCTGAAGCCTCAAAGCAGCAACAATAAGCTTTTAATCGGTTGCTTTACCACTTGAAAAAGTACATCTATATTCAGCTTATTATGATTTCCATAAACTCAATAAGATAATTCGGTAAGCACATCTAAGTGATTAATAATGCATGTTACAATATAAATACTAGTGAGATTACTTAGCTTGGGAGGAAAACATTTAGAAATATTTCTAATATTGCAGTGTCACGACCTACAGTACAATCGGAACCTCATTAAACATTAATGGTAAACAAACCACACACATACATATGTATTGTGTCATGTCTTTAATGAAAGTACGGCACACACTTTTGTTCTGTTTGAAATCCTCAGGAATAATCACCTTTCTAATCGGGGAAAGTTGAACCAGAAGCTTGTTGTTATTTGGGAGGATGGGAAGGACTAAAAAATGTGGCCTTCATCAATCCATGATCATGAGGCAGAGTGTACAAGTGGAGATGCCATCCATCTTGCTATCTAGTTTTTACTCCTCATACAAGTACTTATTAGTGTAGAGCAGGGGGGTCAAACTCAAGGCCCGGGAGCCAGAGCTGGCCCACAGGGTCCTTAGATCTGGCCAGTGGGGCTGCCCTGGAAACAGCGAAGGATCGGCCCTTCTGCCAGCGAAAACAGGCTCCCGAGCTCCGTTGTCGGCTGCCACAGCCTCCCGCAACCCTTTTCCAATGAAAATGGAGCTTGGGAGTCCGTTTTCGCTGGCAAAGCGCTCTGGCCACCACAGGTGTCCCTGACAGGAGTGACGTAGAGCTGGCCATGCCCCCTGGCCATGCCCCTCCCCCCCAGGTCAAACACAACTCTGATGCGGCCCTCAGTGAAATCAAGTTTGACACCCCTGGTGCACAGTATTCCAGAATGGAACAAAGAACTCCAAGGTAATGACAGGACGCTTCTCAATGTCTAATATTAATGTTGATGAGTTTCTGATAGGGAAAGCACAGAACAAGATGTAAGAATATCAAAATGATATTTTCTTCAGGAAGCACAATGCCAAGATGGCTAAAGACCCCTGGATGAGCCAACTATAGCTTGTCAACAGATCAAATGAAAGTGCAACTTCTGGCACTAATGGGAAAGGTTATACATTAAAAAGCAGAACACTGCAATAAAATAATTTCATCTCATGAATATTCACATTTACAATAAAGCACAGTAGCAGAATTATCATGGTTTGGAGCTGCTCTGCAACTTCAGAATTTGAACAATTTTCAATAATCAAGGAACAATAAATTCTAAATTATACCAGCATATTCTACAGCCGAATGTTAGATCTATGTCCATCAGTCTAAGAGGAAATAAATATCAATGATCCTAAATGCATCAGTAAATTTAGAACACAGATGAAGCCAAAGAAATTTCATGTTTTGGTATAACCAATTCAAGCCCCTGACATTAATACCAAACTCAAATGTTCTCAGATGACCTGAAGTGAGCAGCAGTTCATGCAAGACAGCTCAAAAGTATCAATAAGCGCAGGGAGTTCCGTAAATGGGCCCAAATCCCTCCAAGCCAGTATTGTCTATTGATGAAAAGGTTCAAGAAACATTTGGTTGAATCATTACTGCTAAAACCTAAAGTTTCATATATATTTTGTCCCCACAAAGGCAGTGAATGTTTAGTTACAAGTGATTTGGTGTCACAAGCAAATCTGAGTAACTTACAATAAACCAAATATAATAATATAAAAATATCTAATTTCAAATCATTACATTACACAACTTCTACTGTAATATTTAAATCCCTACATCTGGGGTGCAGATGAGCAGCTGGCTATTATCTGTATGCTCATAATACTTTGGGTACAGACGCCAAAGTGTTGGATAATCTCCTAGCAGTCCAGCAACCTCAAGTGTTAAACACAACTTTGTTAGCACATCTAGGCTTGGGGCACCTTATACTGGAGTGCCCCAGGGTTCAACTTCTCAAACATATGGCACACTGAATGTAATCCTTCAGAAAGGTTTAGAACCACAGTACAACAGTGCCTTCAATATCCAATTCAGAAGAATACCAAAGTAAGAAAAGCTTATAGATCTTATAAGACAAATTCATTCCCTACTTATGTTCTGAGACAGATTGTTTATAACAGTTTCCATGGCACACCAGGGCCTGAACTCAGAGATACTTTTCTGGTGTAGTTGTCTGATATATGTAATTCAAGATACCTTAAGGGATTCACGCACCAGTGTCTTCTTAGCTTCCGAGTGATTTTTACATACCAAGCTAACACATCAAAATGATTATCTAATGGATCTTTTAGCCCATCTTTGTCAATTTAAGTCGAGGTAGTCCTCGATTTATGACAATTGAGCCCAAAATTTCTGTTAAGTGAGACATGGGCGCAGTGGTTACAGTGCAATACTGCAGGCTACTTCTGCTGACCGACTGCGATTTGGCAGTTCAAATCTCACCAGGCTCAAGGTTGACTCTGCCTACCATCCTTCCGAGGTGGGTAAAATGAGGATCCAGATTGTTGGGGGTGGCAATAGGCTGACTCTGTAACTCGCTTAAAGAGGGCTGTAAAGCGGTATATAAGTCTAAATGTTATTGCTTTTTGTTAAATGAATTTTGCCCCATTTTACATCCTTTTTTGCCACAGTTGTTAAGTGAATCACTGCAATTGATAAATTAATAACTTGGTTAAGTGAATCTGATTTCCCCATTAACTTTGCTTGTCAGAAGGTCATGAAAGTTGATCACATGATCTTGGGGCACAGCAATGGTCATAAATATAAACCAAATGCCAAGCATATTAATTTTGATCACATCATTATGGCGATGCTAAAAAGATCGTAACTGTGAAAAATTGTCATTTTCAGTGCCGTTGTAACTTTGAACGGTCACTAAATAAACTGTTGTAAGTTGAGGACTACCTGTACTGTAGGCCATAATATAGAGAGTACACAAAGTTCACAAACTTTCATCATTGCAAGACAATTTAGTAGTACAACAAAACAGACAGTATCAAGATTCTTTATTAATCAAGAATATGTCCAGAAAAACAATACGGTTAACAACAAAATAATATCTACAAATAAAAGTATAAACAATAACTTACTTTTGTTACCATGACCACCACAAAATTCTTTTCATCAATTTTGTATTCATTAAGAGCAGTATCATCATTAAGTATTTTACCTGGAAAATTAAAAAGATATTTCATATAATGTCAGCTTTATATTTCATATGTCAACTTTATCTTCAAGTAAATGTAATGATTTACTCATTCCATATAGAAATCTACAGGTGGAATCAAATAGCACTAATTATTTAAATCTGATTAACTATTTAATTGTTAGATTCATGTCCTTTTTATTTTGCACAACTCAAGCCAGCATCCATTAATGCTCCCTCCTATATTCCTCATAACCACCCCCTGTACAGTGCATTCAGAGAAACTTCAAGCTTCAATTGCTATTATCACATATTAATTAGAAAGACTTTCCTGGGTGATATTATTTGTAAGTACTACAGATTTACTGTTATTGGCAGATTACTCCAACTTCACGCCGTGCCTCTTTGTACACATGACTTATCAGCTAGGATAATTTTGGATACATATTTAGTGTTTTTTTAAGACAAATATACAGACGTGGCCTGCCTAACCGATTACAGGCACAGAGCATCTCCTTATATGTGAATAGCAATTTATCTATTTTCATCTTGCCACATTAAGAAAGATGTGAATTTTTCCACAAGTTTTATCAAGAATAAACAAATTGGTCCAAACCAAACTTAAAGGGGAAAAAATGTGACTACTGGAATAAATTGAAAAAAAACTCTTACCATCCAATATAGCTTATTCTCAGATTATTTTCCTAATGAAATATTCAAAATACATGTGCTTGATTCTGATTCTCAAAGGGGCATTTCAGGCTCAATACATGAGAGATGAGAGCAGGATTAGGGGGGGGGGGTTTGGGGGGGGGAGAGAAGCAGAAAGCATACAGGGGTTTGCTTAGAGGAATTATAGGACTTACTACAGGATACAGTATGTGTTTTACTAAGGATTAGTAATTATTTGTGAAAAGTATATTTTCATTGTGCTCTTTGGGAGAATACATGTGAGCTCCTCAGCTCTGTCTTATGTTCAGTGGCAAAAGGGTGAGGAAAAAGTATTTTTGCCACAAAGATTGAAAAATGAGAGATTATGGCTAAAATAAAATCTAAATTATTTAATGTTGATCGATCCATTCTATGTAATCAGAAGAAAAAGAATCAGGATTAAATTTTAACTCATTAATTACATATTGCTTTTCCAAACATCCACCCACATCCCCATAAAAATGTCATGATTACATTACCTGCATATATTAATTTTTGGCCAGCTACAGGAAAAGCATCTTTTCCCTTTTCTAATTCAATCTTCTCTTTCAATGCTTTCACCTACAATAAATATTTTTAGTTAAAAGAAGTTTGGTAGCTTTCACATAAACCATTAGGATAATAAACACTTTTATGTTCAAAATGCCAGCAACAAACACTTGATATTTTCTGTGTCAGCTTAACAGTAAACCAATGTAACCTCTCTATGGAAAGACTATATTATGCAACATAAAATTAAGCATCTGAAATAAAGTTTTCCAACTTCAAATCCATATACAATAAGCCAAAAAACTGTTGTGTTTGAGAGTACTGTAACACACACATCGCTTAATCCTTAAAGATTGGTAATCTTGGTGAAGCCCCCCACACTACTGCACCTCAGAAAGGCAAGTGTGCACTGATAAGGAGACCCCAGCCCTTTGTCCCTGGGAGTTCCTTTCACATGCATCTGCTGCTCCTCCCTCATTTTACTCCTTGCTCCTCACCTCACACACACTTCAGCGGGCCATCCCAGTGTTGGAGGAATTTTGTTTGATCTCTGCTGTTTTAAAATAAGTCATAATATACCAGGGAACCCTCTAGTGACCTCTCAAGGGATCTTATAACCTCAGACAAAATTATATGATCCCAGAAGGAGGAGTGTGGTGGCTCATGAGGTTAGGACGCTGGGTTGGAAATGAGCAAGCCTACATTTGAGACCCAAGTGCTGCTACATGGTGGGGTAAGCTCTTGTCATTTGCTCCAGCTCCTTGACAAGGACATGAAAGGAAACCCACAGGTGTTCCCCTGGGCAAGGATGATATCACCAGGTAATCCTTTCAACCCAGAAACCCTTAAAATTCCTGACATAAAGGAATTTTCAGAAAACTGCATGTGTTTGTCTCAAAATATTAGTTATTCCTTCATTTTTCCAGACTCAAACAAAGGTATTGATTCAGTTTGCCATTATTTTCTATGATAGTGCTACAAAAAAAGTTGAGTTTTGTTCTGTTGGGACACCAAACTGTTGACTTTGTATTACTGGAATAAAATCCAAATACCGTAGAAGTATTTTATAAGTAGCTTCATCACTTAACTCTTTACTAATATTCTATGGAACCCCAGGAATCCTCAAACTTTGTTTTACCAAGACCACCTAAAACAATAATGAATCTGTATGAATCTCCATGAATAAACAAATGATTTAATTGGAGACAGGGAAGGTAAGAAATAAGCAATAGTCCTTGACTCACAACCATAATTGAACTGGAATTATGGTTATAAATCGTGCTGGTCATTAAGAAGGTCATGACATGATTGCATCCCATTTTATGTTCTTTTTTGCAGCTGTCATTAAGTGACTACACAGTCATTAATCAAAAGTGGTGGTCATTACAGAATGCAGCAGTCATTGTTTATTTTATTGATTAAACTTGTATGCCACCTATCTCGCTGGAGGTAACTCTAGCTCACTTACATTCAATTAAAATGCACTAAAACATTAAAACAAATAAGGATCTTAAGTTTAAAATTCAATTAAGTGAATCAACTGTACCCAACCACCGTTTTTGTGCTGCAAACCTAGGAGCAAACACCAATTTCTGACAAAAAAACAGATTGTAGTCAGATGACCACGGGCTGTTGCAAATGACCATAAATGTAGGCTGGCATCATGAAACCATAGGAGGGCTGCCATTGAAACTTCAAAATTGGGTTGTTAAGTAGCTTTGGAAAGGTTCACTGTAACTTTGAACAGTTGCTAGGTGACGGTCATAAGTAAAGGACTACCTGTATTCTGATTAATTTTGATAATTGTATTTCAATCTATGTATTACAGATCTAAAAATTTGCAATCAGCCTGCAGCAGGCTGACACACAAAATCAGAACAAAATAGAACAAGTTTTAACAGTACTCCCACACTGCCAGTAAAGAACTGATCAGGTTTTTGTTTCCTTTCTTGGCTTAGACTATTATATCAAATGTACTTCAAATTCCAGAATGAACTATTGATAAACATGTGTTCCCAGACACAAATCTTAATTTATGAGGAAAACAAATGACACTCAACAAGAAAAACTTTCACAGACTATAATATTTGTTCCAATACAATTTAAACCACCTTCCCAAATAATGAAGTCACAAATGTAGTTATTAAACTCTAGAAAATGTGTAGTTTGACATATACAGAAAATATATAAGCATACACTAGTTGAAAATTATTTATAATCTGTTAAATACTGCAAAAAATTGTACAGAGTCGTGCTTCACAACAGAAGCTTCTAACTAATAGATCACAATACTCTATTAAACCTGGCATGAAGCATTAAAAATACAACTTTAGTACTTGGCCCACTATTTAGGATATTTGCTAACATTAACATTGAATGTGAAATCAGGATTGAGGAGATAGTGTCATGAGATTTAATGAGTGGCTCTGGGAAATTACTAATTCTCAGACTAACATTTCATACATTTATTGTGGCAGAAAAATTATATATGTAACTTTAAAGAAAATTGATTCACTAATCTATATTTCTGATTATAGAGGTAAACCAGAAGTTTTCAAAAGTTTTGAGATATATTACCACAACTAAAATTGCACATATGGTCTATATTCCAAAACATTTTAAATATTTTTTTAAAAAAATATTCTCTCTGAATAGAGATGCATAGATATGAGATGAATAATGCATCAACATTTCAACAGATTTGCTGAAATTACATTTCCTGGATCTAATTGAAATCCCACTAACTGCAATGTAATTTTGCAATTTATGCAACATTTTGCAAAATGTACTTTCTTGCTGACTTTTGCTAGAATTTCAACTATCACTCTTGGAACAGAAACCCAGGAAGAGGGGAGGTGTATGGGTGGGTGTGTTTGTGTGTAAACATCTTTTTAAAGTTTTTAATGAAGCTGTCTATACACAACTCCAACATTTTAAACAAACTTGTCCTTGCCCAAACCGCGATACAAGTATGTGAACAAGTCTATGGTTAAACATAGATAAGCTGAACACAGTAGTAAATTAAAGCATCTTATCTGCCAAACTCCAGCTATTGATAAATATGCAATGTAAAATAAAAAACATATTAAACCATATGCTTTTGTGTTTAAATAACACAAAGAACTCTGAATAACTTGTTAGCATCAGAAGTCAGACTTATTAGTAGCTGAAATCCCAAAGTGCAACAGAGCTTAAACATCAACCATTGATTTTTCTCATTTTTTTCAAAAATATAGAATTGCCCACCAGACAACAGAAAAGCTCTACTAGTGAAAATTGGGAAACACTAACACTTCCCAATCATCTTTCAGAAGGAACTCACTTTGGGAAAGAAAAAAAACACAATATGCATCAAAGCTATTAAGAATAATAATTTATTAAACTTCTCGGCTGTCTGATTTTGACTCACAACAAATTACAATCAAATCATAAAAGATAAAAATGATAAGACAAGAACAAGCAAAAAATAGCAATAAAAGAGAACAAGCACACTGAAGCAACTGGTCTCATTCTCTCTCCCTGAAGGCATGGGTGAAGAGCCAGGTCTTCACAGCTCTTTTAAACAACAGCAGAATAGGGGCCATCTGGTTCTCAGGGGGAACTCTGCTCCAAAGGGCAGGCACTGCAACAGATAAAGAGCGCTTTCGGGGTCCTGAGAGATGAGATTGTTTAATCGAAGAAAACTGGAGTGCACCAACCTTGCAACATCAAATCAGCCAAGCAGATGTTATGGGAAACAGGCAGTCCCTTAAGTAACCAGACCATGGCTAAGAAATTACACTCTGCTATTCAGATTTGCCAGTAAGCTTTAGCTCCAAATGCCCCATTTAGAGCATCTAATAGAAGTAGTTTTCAACTTATGACCACAATGGAGCCCAACATTTCTGTTTTTAAGCTTGAGATTTCTTAAGTGAGTTTCGCCCCATTTTATGACTTTCCTTCCACAGATGTTAAGTGAATCACTGCAGTTGATAAATTAGCAACCCGGTTGTTAAATGAATCTGGCTTCCCCGTTGACTCTGCTTGTTGGAAGGTTGCAAAAGACGGATGGCGTGACCTTGGGACACAGCAATGGTCATAAACAGAAACCAGGTGGCAAGCCTCTGAATTTTGATCACACGGATCGATAAGGATGCCGCAAAGGTCGTAAGTCTGAAAAACGGTCACAAGTCACCCTTTTCGGTGTCGCTATCACTTTGAACGCTCACTAAACGAACTCTTGTAAGTCAAGGACTACCCGCATACGCTCGGCCTCCCCTTGAACAACGCCAGAATCAGAGGGCTCAACACCGGAATACTAATAAACCAAAGGATGATTTATCTCTCTCTTTCTCTCTCTGGGGGATGAGGCAAAGGCACATCACGGGGACAGGGCGGCTGAATGACAGCTCACTAAATGGCACTAAACGAACAGTTGCAAGCGGAGGACTACCTGTATTACAGGCACTTTACTTTTCCCAGATCTCAGCAGAATGTGTTTAGGCAGCATAAATCGGCAATTTACCTCCAACGCACACTCTACGTACGTTGTTTCGATGCGCGGTGTCCTTCGCCTGTCCGACCAGAGACACCCTTTAATCTTTTAGGAGCGAAAGCTGGCCTTGGCCCACCTTTTCACGCAACGCGGCCTGTTTGCCAACATACCTCGCCCGGGGGAGGGAGGGGGGGCAGGAGAGGGGGGGTGGCGAAGGTGGGAGGACGCGCGCGCGCGCGCGCGCGCGGGGCCCCACGCG
>JANHFL010004205.1:114545-128904 GCA_032468155.1 Oxyrhabdium leporinum
TTCGGCTTCCCAGCGAAGCGGCCATCCGATTTGGAGGAAGGGCTCCTTGCAGGCCGCTCAGGGGGTCGCGCCGCCGCAGTTTTCAGTCAAAGTCCACTTGCCTCCTGAAAAAGCCCCTCTGGAAGTGGGGAGGCTGTTAAACCCCCAATTTCCCCCCCGAAGAGACCCCCCGTTTGGCTGCGTTGCAGCAGCCCCGGGTCCGCCCCATTTCTCTTTTATAGTATGGACTATATATCTGGGCCTATGCATAATAGGCCCAGATAATGTGACTCCTCTCACTTCAGTATCAGGTTCAGACTCTGATCCAAACTAAGTTTGATCGATGATGGATAATCTGGACATTCGTTTTCTGTTGTTTATTAACCATTGTTGGATTGTGGGATTGTTAAGAATTATCCAAATTGTCTCAGATATTTGTAACATCTGCCTTATCATGGAGATTCACAGTCAGTCAGGTCATGGTTGTCCCAAAGGCTCTTTTTTCAAGAGTCAACTGGACTTTCTGGCTCAGAGCTGAAAAAGCTGCTTGGATGCGAAGTGAAACATCTTCAAAGAAAAAAAAAAGAAAGAAAGTCCAATTGCTTCTTGAAAAAGCCCCTTTGGGATCTGCCTTATCACCTTCTTGGTGACTCTAGCCATCTTTAGAGATCGCCTTTGTTTGCCCAAACAAATGAAACTGGGTAGGTGATTTCAAGAAAATATCTTTTTACTTGTGGAATATCTACACTAGAGGCATAACTGGCACCCAGTCTAAATTATTTCTTACCTCAGTTTTAGACCCTTGTTTAAATAATACTTATTTTTTTAAAATGAAGTCCCCATGTTACTTTCATATATGTAGATTTTATATATTTGATGTTCATATGCTACCTATGTTTATATTATACCATTTCATTGCTATATCATGTGAATTATTTTACTATGGGTTTTGTATGGTTTAAAGATAAAATAAATGCATGCACAGTCTGTTAAGAAAAACAAGTTAATAGTTTCAGACAATAACTTATAATATCATACTGTTTCCGAACTCAGCCTTTTCCCCCTTATTTAAGAAATGTATTTAAATTTTAAATTAATTAAATGTAACTAATTCAAATGCATTTAAGAAATGTACTTAGGAAACAAATATATAACATACTCATTTTGTGGAAGAAATACAGGGTGCAAGAACCATTTGAGGAAGTCTTAGTGTTTTTCGGATATCAAGGGGAATGCATAAAATGGAAAGTAGCATAAAAGGATGAAGAATGGCTCACTTAAATACATATGTAAAGTGTACATATGAGCGGGAACTATTGCGGAAGGCAATATACATTGTTGCAGAACATACTACACAAATCAAATTTGTCTTGATCCAGATTTGATTTAATCTAAGCCATATATGCATAATGCATGCATAGTGAACTACATGCATCCATAGGTTTTTTATCAAGGAGAGCAGCTGTGCATATGTTTTTAAAAATATAAGGATATATATTCTCACAATTCTTAGATTTCTTCCTTTTCATAGGCGACTTATTCCATAGTCGACACAGATTCCCGATTCCCAATTCCCAAACCACTGACTAAGCCAAAGGAAGTTATTATCTTTTCCTTCTTTTCACCATGGATCCAACATCGGTTGCATGCTTGCGTAGAAGGAAACTGGGCGTATGTATTCAGGATTCCTGTAGACTTAAAGCTTCCCTTGATGCAGCAGTTTTAGCAGCCTGCTTCTCTATTTGAAAAAAGAAAAAGGATTTCTTTGCCAGTCAGATTTTTCCCAGTTCTTATAGTCCCTCAAAATAAATCAGATGAAAGGAAGTAAACCAAAAGGAAGTTGGGAGTTACCTGGATAAGGAAAGAAAAATGATAAGGCTGCTACTTTGAGAAATCTCAACAGGCTTTTCAGCCGATTAGCCCATAAACATATATTGCTGGGAAAAAAATGACAGAATTACAGGGATTGTTGAACATCTCTAGGCACACGCATCTAATCATATTTCCTTTGTCATTTGCTGATAAAAATAACTTGGGATGTTGACAGTCCCATGTTAGGATGGATAATGGGACCGTGCAATTTCTTTGAGGGATGCATTGAATAAGGTAGCCATCTTCTCCAGATGACCTGCAGCAAAAAGACCTCAGAAGGCAAGTTCTCCATGTCTTCTTGTTGGAGATTGGCACCTGTAGGAGCTATGGAAACATGCCTTTTCAGTTGCCGCTTCGAGGTAATCCAGACAAGAAGCACATCCAGGAGTACCAGCTCTAACTTTTCTTAAAGGTTACATTAACAGAATCTGGCGAGTCTGAAAGTATATCTCTCTCTCCCTCAAATACACTTAAAATTTTAAATACAGTTTTCAATGTGTTTAAAATGTAAATTAATTCAATGTAATTAAATGCATTTAAGAAACAAATAATAGCAATAGCACTTAGACTTATATGCCGCTTTACTGGGCTTTACAGCCCTCTTTAATATACTCATTTTGTGGAAGAAATACAGTTTTGCATTCTGAGGGTTTCTCCGCTGAGGTTTGTCCCCATTCCTTCTGCAGCCCCCGTTGCCACCCTTGTCCTGTCTGCGGCCTTTCTCCTGTTTCACAACATCATTCCCACATGACATTATAAATATTCGTGTGGCTCCATTCCTCCTGCGTTTTATAAAATCTGCAGAGTTTATAAAGGCAGGGCTGCTACAAACATCCCCCCAGATGATGGATTAGTTTTATTTGGGGCTCAGAAGTTTAATTCCCACGTTTTGTGTTATTTTATATGCTTTTTAAAAAAAAAAACAATTTTGTTTATATATTTGTTCCTAACCCAGTTCCAGGTTTGAGTCCTGTGTCACTCAGAGTTGGTGGGACAGAGCAGCCTATAAACGGTGCAAATAAATAAGCGCCCTTCTCAAATCTGATCTATATGAATCTTCAGAGCCCCTTGCTCCTAAACGGTGAGATGATCCCATTGCTTTTGGGACTCTTCTGCAAACATTGACATTTGTAAAAAAGGAAGAAGATCCTGTGCAAACTATTTCAGCTTTTGTGGCTCTTGAAGAAAGCTCAGGGTGACCCTCCCCTTCACGGAACTTTTTCAGAATCGTCCATTACAGGTAGTCCTCGACTCACAACAGTTCCTTCAGTGACTTTTCAAAGTTACCACAGCGCTCGGGAGGGGGAAAAAGTGACTTAGGGCTGTTTTTCACACAACAGTCTCAGCCTCCCCACGATCACATCAAAATTCAGATGCTTGGCAGCTGGTTCATACTTACGACGGTTCCAATATCCCACAGTCGTGTGATCGCTTTTGGTGACCTGACAAGCAAATTCGATGGGGAAGCCGGATTCACTCAACGGCTTTGTTACTAATTTTAACAACTGAGGTGATTCGCTTAACCACTGTCACAAGAACGGTCACAAAATGGGGCACATCAAATGTCTCGCTGACCGACAGAAATTTTGGGCTCAATTGTGGTCCATAAGTCAAGGACTACCTGTACTTACCAAACTGGGAAAGCTGCAGTTGTTTTTTTTCCAGTTTTTGCAAATGTCGGGAGGACTCTTGATTCACCTTTCTTTTGGCTCTCAAGCTTAAGATCCCGAAAGGGGAACAGCTCTCCCTGACTTAGTCAGACTTAACAAGCCGGACTGCAATTGACAGGAGTTTCTTGTTTTTATTTTAGCACTGAAAGAGTCAGACTGCATCTTTCTTCCTTCATTCCATGTGCAGGAAGGCCACTTTTTTGATCGACATAATGTTATTTTTAGCATTGGCAGGACGAAAGACGAACTACGTCTGAAGGATGGAAGTAAAGATAGCACTGGGAAGTACCAGTAACGCTGTTCTCACTACAGATTTTAAACTACAGGCAGTCCTCAACTTATGACCACAACGGAGCCCCGAATTTCTATTGCAAAGTGAGACATTTGTTACGGGAATTTTGCCCCGTTTTACGGCCTTCCTTGCCATGGTTGTTAAGTGAATTGCTGCAGTTGATAAGTTTGAAACTTGGTTGTTAAGTAAATCTGGCTTCCCCTTGGACTTTGCTTGTCCAAAGGTTGCAAAAGGGGATCATGTGACCTTGGGACACAGCAAGGGTCATAAGCGTGAACCAGTTGATAAGCGTCTGAATTTTGATCACATGACCATGGGGATGCTGCAAAAGCCGTAAGTGTGAAAAACGTTCATAAGTCACTTTTTTTCAATGCTGTTGTAACTTTGAACTGTCACTAAATGAGTGTAAACTTCAAACCCAAGCTGGCAGCAGCACAGGAGATTGGAATGCCTGACTAGACACAACAGAGAGCTTTCTCGTGAGAACCAAGGTCACCTCTACTTGCAACAGATAAGGTTGGGGAAGGAGTGCCCGGAGAGCCCACCAATTAACCCAATTGGCCAGTGTGACCCGTGACTCTTGGGGGATGGGGTTATTTCCCATTTTAATTATACTGAAACGGCGGGAAAGATTTATAGAGTTGGTTTTCCTTTGAAGCTGTGCCGATATGATGCACTCAATAAAGGAGAATGTTGAGAAAGGTCCTAGTCTCGGGGTTCTGATTTGCTTGGGTTCATTAGTCGGAGCCTTGACAATGAGCTGTTGTTAGTCAAGGACTACCTGTATTACCAGTAAGCTTCTGTTCTCTGAAAGGTTTGGGAAACCAGAGGAGGTAACTTCTCAGAGCCTGTTACCAGCAAAGAACCAATCAAAAATAGCCAGGCCTCTCTGACTTGCACCCATTGGAAACAAACTCAGCTAAAGACCAATCAGAAGTCAGATCTCCTGGTTATAAAGACAGTGGCTCAGTCGGTCCCTGCTCAGCTGTCCGTTGTCTGTGTGTAGCAGAACACTTTGCCTCTGATGATGCCAGCCACAGTTGTGAGGTCACTAAACCCTGAAGCACAACACGGCCGAACATATACTGACTGTGAAAGCCTACACCAGTACATTGCTCTGATCCTCTTATTTACTCTTGTATATAAGTAAGGCACAGGCTTAGATTTGCACACTGAAGCTAATTTTCCCAAACCGCTCGAATTACTGAAGACCAGTTCTTGTTTGGCTGCTAATGTTAGCAAAGGAGTGCATTTGGGGGGAGGGGGGGAACGTTTCCAAATCGCACGGTGGGATTAGCCTGGATTGGAATTCATGCTCGGTTCCAACCGCAGCAAATGATTACTCCTTGCCAAGCAGCGGGGAGGGAAAAAAAAAGGTGTCAGCAACTCAATCCAAAGAATTATATTAGCGTTAATAAAGTGGCCAGGGCCAACGCAAAACATGCCCTGCGAATAAAACAAAAAGCGCCACTTTGGCAGCTGCCAAAAGCTGCTGCGTGTTGTTTAACTTGGCACCCGTTTGGCTGTGTAATTATTTGGATCTGGATTATTTGCCGGGACGGGATGCATCGTGGGTTTTGTCAAGCTGTGAGCAGCTTTTGGAAAATTGGCGTTGGAAGGAAAATGTTGAGATCAAATTTCTCTCCAAGGGAGGGTGGGGTGGTCAAAAGGGCAAGGGTTAATTGCAGAAATGAAAAAAAAAATGGGCAGTAGGTCTGATCCAGGCACAAATTCAAGTTAATTATAGTCCATCTGGGTATGAAGAGTCCAGGTGGAGCGGGAATCGCCAATTACAAAAGAGGAATGCTGTGGCAAGATAAATGACTATACCTTTAGCAGAGTGTAATAGGTACACGGATATATTGGCGTAGCCTTCTCTGGGAATATATTACCGTTGTTTAGAAGCGGGCCTATTAATTAGTCTACAGCCATTGCTAACTGATAACATTATTTCTACTTCCAGTGAAAGCTCTGTGATCCCGTTCGTAAGGTGTCATTCTTCCAGATAACACCCACATCTTCTCCCCATCAATTCAATCTAAATCATATGGTCTGGTGTCATGTTCATGCCACCCACGCCATTATATTAAAGTGAAGGGCTGGGTGCAATCATTGTGATTGATCTAAATATCAGCCTTCCACTGGCTCTATGGATAAGCAGGATTTAATATTCCTGCAATATTCAGCCATGCTGGCAGGGAGTGCGTCCAGTTGTATTGGTGGAGCGCTAAAGTTGGAAAGGCTGTTACGGACCTGATTAGAAACCCTGCCATGGGTATAATATATTGGCAGTCTGTATCGCCTGCCAGATGATTGGGCTAATGATCGCTCTGAAACCCAAAGGCTCAGAATTAGGAATGTTAAACGTCAGTATTTCACTGACAGGTAGTCCTCGACTTACGGCTACGGTTGGGACCAGAATTTCCATTGCTAAGCAAGCGGTTGTTAAGTGAATCATGCTCAGTTTTACAAAAAAAAATGCCACAGTTGTTAAGTGAATCACTTATGAGCCGTGGTGGCGCAGTGGTTAGAACGCAGTACAGCAGCTCGATTTCTGCTGACTGCCGGCTGCGTGCAGTTCGGCAGCTCAATTCTCACCAGCTCAAGGGTGACTCAGCCTTCCATCCTTCCGAGGTGGGTAAAATGTGGACCCAGGTTGTGGGGGGCAATAGGCTGACTCTGTAAACCGCTTAGAAAGGACTGTGAAGCGGTATATAAGCCTAAGCGCTATTGCTAAGCGCTACTGTTGAGTGAACAGCGCAGTCGTTAAGCTGGCTTCCCCTACTGACTTTGATTGTTAGAGCTGGTTGCAAAGGTTGCTAATGACAATCATGTGATCCCAGGACATTGTAGTCATTGCGAAATACATGCCGGTTGCCAAGACCCTGATTTTTTTTTCATCGCGTGACTGTGGGGGATGCTGCAGTGGCCATAAGTGTGAGGACTGGTAGTCAGTTGCTAAATGAATGGCTGTCAGTCGAGGACTACCTCTATTTCCCTGATGTATTCTTGAAATAATTCTCTGAGCTTACGGTATCTACAATTACCCAGAGGTTTCATTGTAATTATTGTAACAGCCTCTCAGCTGCTATGCAGTTGAAGCAGTGTGTAAATCTATATCAACCCCTTATGTTTCTTATTAGTGCCCAATAATATGAGCATTCAGGGAACGTACATATAATAAAAATGTGTACGACCCTAGTTGAAATGAATAGGCAATATCATTTCACCTCTCTTCCAAAGAATCTTCAGCTGTTGATAAGGTTATATACATCATTATCATGCTCCATATGTGGAGCCTTCAAAAGCCAAACACTCGAGGTTGTACACATTTTAACATACAAGGACTATAAGGTTTACATAAGCATTTTCTTTTTACAACACTGAAAAGACCTCTACTAGCCAGAGAAAAAAAAATGCAGGTAAAAGATATCACTTGGTCAAAAATATGCAAGAAAGTTTACAGCACATTTCAAAAAGTGGTTTAATTAATTCTAAATACACCTGGAAACAATCTAATAAAACTTAAATAATCCTGTCAAACTATATTGAGATTAAACGTTGGTTTTTCAAACAAATATGTTTATAACTGGCAATACAATGAAGCATACCTAGAGGGTGCCTGGAAATGCATCCTGCTCTTATATTAGCTTCATGATAATTTGTTTTTCACTCATCTTTCATGTATAAGGCAAGGGGGATATAGCCATAAGTAAGTCTAAAGAAAAAGAACCAGATTTGTCTTTTTCTGTCTTCAATTTTCATACAAAATCTAATAAAGCTTTCTTCAACTTGGTGCATTCCATATGTTTTTATCAGAAGAGCTGCGGGTTGCAGAAGGATGGGCTACATCAAATAAGCATTTTGTACATGTACATAATGTAAAATATATTATTCACATATGTGTGTATCTCATAGTAGAATCTAGGATCCTAAAACAATGTATTTCCCCCATTTCATTTTATCTTTATAATATTATTACTACTAGATAGAATAATTCTACTCTAACAGACGTGACTTCAATCAATATCATCAACAGGGTGGAGATTTAAACCTCTGTTTATTTCTATTCTAATGTTCCAACATTGCGGTCTCCACTGGGGGGAAAAAATGGAACATCTCTTGAGAAATTTAGTCTGATGAGGTAATACTGTTTAAGCCAGGGCTGTCAAACTCCCGGCCCATGGGCCGGATGCGTCACACGCTGGCCACACGCATGCCCGGTTTAACGAAGGAGAAAAAAGTCCCAGTACATCACGTGATGCTGCCATGATGATGTGAGTTTGACACCTCTGATTTAAGGAGTGTAGTTAGGTTTTGAATCATAATTAGGTCTATTAGCTGAGGTTGAATCCGTGCCAGATGACACATCATTAGATATGTTAGTCCCACTTTTCATTCCTGTAGACTAGGACTGTCAAACTCCTGGCCTGTGGGCCGGATGCCTCATCAGTTGACCATGCCCAGGCCCAGTTTAGCGAAGGGGGAAAAAGTCCAGATATGTCATGTGATGATGCCGTGATGCCGTGAGTTTGATACCCCTGCTGTAGACTGTTGGCTAGAAGTAGATCTAATTTATAGATCTAGTATAGGGTTTCCTGCCTGAGTAGGGGATTGGACTAGAAGACCTCCAAGATCCCTTTCAACTCTGTTATTCTATTCTAATTTATTAAACTGATCATCGAGGGCCATGCCAATATTATTTGCTTAAAAATCAACAAAGGTTTTTCAAAGTCTTATGCAGAAGTCCACTTCTGTCACAAAATTTACTACATGGGAGGAGCCAGGTAGCAATCTGGAACTTTGTTTGCAATCTTTAGCTCAGCGTTTCTCAGCCTTGGCAACTTTAAGATCTGTGGACTTCAACTTCCAGAATTCCCCAGAAAACAGTCTTCTGATATCTAAAGGGCCGCCAGAAAGAAAAGAGAGTCAACCTATTCTCCAAAGCACCTGAAGGCAGGAGATAAAGCAGTGGGTGGAAACTAATCAAGGAGAGAAGCAACGTAGAAATAACAATTAATCAGTGGAACAGATTGTCTTCAGGAGTTATAGGTGCTCCATCACTGGAAGTTTTTAAGAAGAAATTGGATAGCAATGATATAGAGCAAGGTGTCAAACTCACATTATCATGGCAGTGTCATGTGACGTATCAGGACCTTTTCCCCACTTCGCTAAACTGGGCATGGGCGTGGCCATTGCGTGACGCATCCAGCCCGCGGGTCGGGACTTTGACACCACCCCTGGTATAGAGTCTCCTGCTTAAGCAGGAGGTTGGACTAGAAGACCTCCAATGCCCTTTCCAACTCTGTTATTCTGTTACAAGTTCATCAGAAGATTGCTTGCAAATGAATGCATGGGAGAAAACACACTGCAGACCAGTATTCCTCCACCTGAGCAACATTCAGATGTGTGGAGAGCTAAGGTCTTTAAGTGTGCCAGCTGGGGAATTCTGTGAGTTGATGCCCATACATCTTCAAGGCGTTAAGATTCAGGCAGTCAATCACTTCACAGCCATCCCAAATGAAGGCTGAATCATACAGACAGAGATAATTACCTAGTTTAACGCTCCCTGTGGGCTGATTATACCCGATGACCACAACAACCAGCAATAATAACTGGCGGATGCAGACGACTCACTGCTGTTGATGGAATTTGCGTCTGAGCCAAAGATGCTTTTTTTCAAAAGGCAACTGGACTTTCTTGGGTTTTTGTTTTCTTTTCTTTGAAGGCATTTTGCTTCTCGTCCAAGAAGTGTCTTCAGTTCAATTCTCTGAGCTTCTTGGATGAGAAGTGAAACATTTCAAGGAAAAGACCAAGAAAGTCCAGGTGGCTTTTGAAAAAGCACCTTGGGGACAACCATGACCTGGATGATTGAGAATCTCCGTAGACACTTGAAAACTCGGAGGTATCAAGTGCTTAGAAATGGCATTCATATGCTGTCTTCCCTAACCTGGCCTGTCCAGGTGTGGCTAGAGATTTGAGTGTGTGTGTGTGGGAGGGAAACAGGCCCAACACATGTGAGGTCTCAGGAGGTTGGAAAAAGCTAAACCAGTCAGTGCAAGCTGTTACAAATCCCGAAAAATTGAGCTGATCCAAATTAGTTTGTTGTTTTTTTTCTTCCCTTCACAACTTACCAGGTAGGTAACTATGAGCTGTCAAGAAACAAATCAGATATAAATATTCTGTGTTAAATTTAACCCATGAATTAATTGCACACTCTCGGATAAGATCAAAACTGATTGCTCGCAAACATTTAAAATAGTTGCAGATGTGGGGGTTAGCCCTTTGTAACACATTTGATGTCTGTGGGGCAGAATGAGGAGACGGAACTTTTTTTCGCTTTACAAAAGCTTCCCTAATCTGTACCCTGGATGGGCTTCTTAAGAAAATAAAAATAAAACTTAACGACGCCATTTATATATCTGTTACAATCGCCCAATTCAAGGGATTTTGCTTGACAAAACTGAGGCAAAATTTCTATAGTGTGACACATAAGCTCCCAGTTCTCCTCTACTGGGTTATTCTCTGAAATCGTGTTTATTGGCCTTTGAAATACAGAAATCTACCTCGAATATGTCTATGTTGTCAAATTAAAGTAAAACTGTGAGGAAAAGCAGCTGTATTCTACAAAAAAGCAAGTATGTTTCTCCATCCCACTCAATATGTTCCAAGCTTACATATACTAACAGGGGTCATTCAAACAGCTTTTTGTCAAAAAAATGTAAAAGACTGAAAGAATTGGAATTTCTTCAGGAAGCCCACCTTGCTTCTCTGCTCATCGTTTAGTAGCTAGCAAAATAAACTGTCCTGACTTTTAAGGCAAGAGAGCCAACCTCTGTTATGATCAGAATTGCCAAACATTGGCCGGCCTGTGGTTCTCTTGAATAAACAATGTGATTCAAAAATGTGATTACCGCTTGATGATTCCAAGCCAGCATTGCCCCTGTAATGCCCCACCAGTTCAGCCACTCCTCCTCCTGATGATACTCACTCCAGTCTACCAATAAAGAAGAATATTTGTAGCTCAGGCTTGAAACGAGGTGTCATTGGTACACTCTGAGCTTGGTTGTTTTCTTGCAGACATTTCATTATCCAAACTAGGTAACATTATCACTGACTAACATTGATGTTATCTAGTTTGGGTAATGAAATGTCTGCAAGAAAACAACCAAGCCCAGTGGCCACACAGGCCCCTTACTAACAGAATAACAGAGTTGGAGGGGACCATGGAGGTCTTCTAGTTCCACCCCCTACTCAGGCAGGAGACCCTATACCATTTCAGAGAAATAGTTGTCCAAACTCTTCTTAAAAACCTCCAGACTTTTGAAGGCTACCATTTATTTACTTCCTTCCTATGGACTGAGAGGAGGCAGGAACTGTAGCTATTGACAGATCAGCAATACTGAAAGGACTCCTTCTCTTACAATACATTTTAAAACAATGTTTATCAAACATGGCAACCCTGAGGTGTGTGGACTTAAATTCCCCAAATCCCACAGCTAGTATCTTAAAAGTTGTCAGGTTTGAAAAACAGTTTCAAAGAATGTGAAAAGCAAGACTTCCCAAAATCAGTGGGCTGACTTTTTAGGTGGCTAATCACGTGCACTAAAAACATTTAAAGAAAAAAACAATATCAAAAGATGTTGAGTATTAATACAGTCTATCTCTATTTTGGTGCTCTTCAGATGTGTTTATATCCCATGGTCCCCAGCTAAAGTAGCCAAAACAGCTTTTAAATAATTTAATTTACAAGGAAAGTTGTATTGGTTGCCTATAAAAGGGTTTAAAATCCAACAATATCTTGGTAGTCTTAAGTTGGGGAAATTTGGTGTAAAAAAATATTTTAGCGTTTCTGGAAAGTGAGAATTTAACTGGAGCAAGGATGAGTGAAGCAGCCTGTTTTCAGTTTAGCAGAAAGACAGCTGTACAATACATAGAGAATAGGAAAGAAACAATACTGAAATCAGGAAAATGGAAAGGAGAAAATGACGTTCCTGCCAAACCTGGCAGGGCAAGCTATTGTATATAAGCAGGGAGCAAACTTCACACTCACCAGCACTGATGTGGTTAGCTAGTTGGGTAATGAAATGTCCGTAAGCAAACAATCAAACTCAGCACCAAGGACTCCACAGTTCAACCCTATGAGCTACACAAATTATCTTCTCTTGGAACACAGAATAGGTTGAAAACCTAAACCTTAACGTGTAATCATAGAGCAAGCTAATTTTGTGATTGTACTTTTGTTTGCTGCTGGGAAAATCATAAGCTCCCTTCTATCTCTCTTCTTTTCCGTTCTCTCTTTCTGCACTTTGGCTTTTCTTCCCTCTTGCTGTATTGCTCCTTCTTAGTTTGTGTTAGTTTTTGTATCTTTTGTAACACTTTAGTGAAGGAAAACCTATATCTTCACAAACAACCTAGTTTCAGGATAGAGGTAAGAAAACAAATGTGCTTGCAACAATAAAGTCAGGAAGGAAACATCCTGTAATTAGAATCTCACCACCAAAGAGCAGAGGAGGAGATAAAGAAGGAACAACACCGAAGAAATTCTTCAACCTATCTATATCTCACTGTCTTGCGGTCAGTAGGCTCCGAGATGCTGAGAAATATTGCAATTAAAGCCACACTTCTAAGACTGGCTTAATTTCTCTGCCAAAGTGGAACATAAGTCCCAGTTAAAGATACATCTGCATGATGAAAGTTGCTTTAGCTAATTCCAAGTTAATGACTTGGTTGGATGAGATCCTTTTATTCTCAATGAGCTCTTTCCTTTCCCAATAAGCCCATACATCATTTATTTGCTGTCATGGCCATTACATCAGTAAATGCTGGAAGATACTCCCAATATAATTTATAAGAGTCCAGGTGACATTGTCCTCCATTTATAACACACACACACACACACTTTTTTTCTGCCTCCTTTCCCAGAGAAAAAGCAGTATCTAGATGGATATTGAAAAGGTGAACAGTATCCTTGCTCAGCATTTATGCCCTGCCTTGTAGCCTGCTCTTTCCATCTATTTTAGAACAATTTTAGATTGAATTAACCCCATGTGACTTTTATTCCTAGATCACTGTTTTTCTCTCACACATTCACATTCAAATAAACCTACATTTACTTTTTTTTGTTCCTCTTCTCAGTTTATTTAATGAAAGTTGCCTGACCATTTTTTATTATGTCAGTTATGTGCTAACAGTCTGAGAAGACTTGAGCTGGCTTATCAAACTTTACCTTGCTACTAACCAGTCTCATTTACAAATCATTCATAATGTACTTTGAATCTTCATCTCACTGTTAATCAGCCAGTCACTTTGCTCAGAGAATACTAGCTAATTCTCCTTCTCCCTGTCGAGTGTCCTGCCTCTGGAGTTTCTACTGCTCTCATTAACTCCCCAAAGAAATAACAAATGATACAAATGCAGAGAGTGGAATTTGCTGCAACACCAATTTCATCCACTGCTGAAGTGGGGTGGGAGTTAGGGCACAACCGATTTTTGGACAATAGCAAGGAAGCACAATTTGTAAGAGCTTGCAACAAAACAGTTTTATCAGTGTCCAGTCAGAAAACAGATAGCAACAGAGGCATACATCATTAGAAGCTAAATCCTGAAGATAATTTCTTGGTCAGAACTGAAAGAGACCTTCCAGCTTTTGGAATTGTAGCGGGGTGGGGGCGGAAATCCACTCCAGTTCCAATCTGGGAGAATGGTGCTGGAAATAAAATGGAGGTTGACTGGCTGCAAGGAAAGAAGGTTTATTTGGTTTCCACAAACTTCAGTGACAACAGCAGTGTTTCTGGGGTGGCTGACCCTTTGGCTTAAGAATGGATGGATTTTTATAGTTCTGAGATGCTCCAGGGGGTTGTCCAATATAGTGAGCCTTGTGCCTTTTGCTATTCTAATGGTGGTGGGTTAATCCTAATGTGTTCTAGAGGTCATGTCCTGGTCTTAGAATTTGGGTGAGGGATGTAAATTCTTAATCCCAGCCTGGGGAAGCTGTGACTAAAGGTGTTTTGTTTATGAATAGGATGGCCCAGCTTTTATGAATGGGTACAAAATCTGCATTCCTAAAGACCAGTCTCTTCTGCTGGAGGCTGTTTCACTCTGCAGGAAGACTAGGGCTGCTTCCTGCCTTTAAGAACATGTTTCTTCATTTCTCCTTTGGGGAATATAATACTCTGCCTCTTTTAATATCCACCCAAATATTTCATTCTCTAGAAATGGGGGGCTTCCTACAGAATGCAGTATACATTTGGAAAATAATTACACTCCTGGTGGAAGGAGTAAAAAAAATTCAAAATGGAATACTGATCTTTTAATGTAGAAAAAAAAATAGGTGGAGCCAGCTGCACAGTAGCATGGAGTGCTACAGTTTAGATTTGCACTGAAAAGTCACTCACTGGGCAAACCATTCAGTATTTCATGGCTACTGAACATATGCTATTCTCTTTAAGGATCAGTCATCACATTCTGATACTGTATTGCATTTTTGTCCCCCCATCCCTCCCCCCCCTGCACTTTTATAGACATCTGTCTTTAGCTTTTTATT
>JANHFL010004205.1:156421-167583 GCA_032468155.1 Oxyrhabdium leporinum
GACTCAGCCTTCCATCCTTCTGAGGTGGGTA
Source organism: Oxyrhabdium leporinum (assembly GCA_032468155.1). Lineage (NCBI taxonomy): Eukaryota > Metazoa > Chordata > Lepidosauria > Squamata > Cyclocoridae > Oxyrhabdium > Oxyrhabdium leporinum. Next base: position 156,453 of record JANHFL010004205.1, read on the forward strand.
AAATGAGGACCCAGATTGTTGGAGGCAATATGCTGACTCTGTAAACCACTTAGAGGGGGCTGGAAAGCACTGGAAAGCGGAATATAAGTCTAAAGTGCTATTGTCATAAAAATGCTGCCTGTTACCCATTTTCTGTCTCAATTCTCATCATAGCCATACAAATTAGGAACACATTCCTAGTTTTGCAAATATGCCCAGGCTGTGACCTTGGGAGTAAATTTCACTCAACTCATTCATTACTTTTGAGTGCACACACATCAGTTTATCCAGTTAGTTACTGAATCACAAAGCCAATTCATTCATGGTAGATGGAATAGGTAATTCAAAGCCTGTTCACTTCTTCTTTTTTGTTTTAGCCACAATTCCCCAAAGACGGTCCTGAAAAATGGGAAGTGTTTTCCAAATGCTGCTCTGGCATGCCTAGAAAGAAGGGGGGGGGGGGGAATGGGACGCAGCAGAGCAAAGTGGAATAATAAACATATTAACTGGCTACATTGGACTTCAAAATTGTTGTAGGAGGACATTTTTATTTCTATTGGAAGTTACTGCAAGCCTGAAAGCTATTACTCCTCGGCAGAAGGACTTGAAATTGGATGCTAGTGCACAGTAGCTGAATTAGAAATAATAAAATTTGACTTTATTACAATACGGGCAACAGATTTTCTCCAATACAGTTGCTTGTTTAGCAATGTTAAGACTTTATAGTGTCGATTATTGCTGCAATGAGTGGTTGCTGGGGGGGGAGGGGTTTGAGGGCATAAAATGGTTTCTAATCAAATTTGCCAGACTTTGTTTTTTGCATCCCATTGGCCTTCGATCAGTCTCTTAACAGCTTTTCTCCCTCTATTTCTTCATCTGTGTACATTTGCCAACCGAAGACAGCCTTTCAGGGATATGATGAAATGCCTTGTGGTTATTAAGGTGTTTCTCAAAAGTCCCCATTGTAGCTATCAAGATTAAGAGCAACTCCTTAGAACGAGCTTCAAAAGAACCAGCACGCAGGGAGACCCTATGATGACCTGGGTAAAACTGTCAGCTGATAGTTCAAAACGCCCCTTTATTGCTCCAACTTTCTCCCAAACGTTCCCATGTTTATGGAAGTCCCGGAGCAAAGCGCGCGCGCGCACACACACGCGCACACACACACACACACACACACACACACACACACACACACCCAGCAGCTTCTGACTGCGAGTAGTCCAGCAAAACGCTGTTACCACAATGGCTTCAAGGCAAGAAGTCCAGTGGGTCAAGTGAACCAGTGAAGGAGTCCAACAAAGCAAAGGAACAAGGCAATGAGTCCAGGAAGCAAAGGAACAAGGCAAGAAGTCCAGCGAACTCCAGACGTCAGCTACGGCACACCAAACTCCACGAATTCGGCGTTTGTTCCCGACAAATGCCCCTCCCCACGGTGTCTCCTTAAGTCTCAGTCCCCAGGTGTGCCTTGTAAAGAGAGGCGGGTCGCTCTCCTCCCAAGTCATTGGGTCAGCCTATGCTGTTCCCACCTCCTCTCCACTCTCTGTGCTCAGGAGGGGGCTGTCCTTGCTCGTCGCCTGAGCTCCATCTCTCCTCATCTCCACTGCCTGCCCTCTCTTCCCCCCTCTCTTGGTCATCCTGCCCCTGTTCTTCCCCTGCTGGCAAGCCGTCCCAAGCCTGGGGGACCACGAGCTTCCTCGTCCTGCTCCTCCTCATATTCCTCCAAAGTCAACGAGGCTGCCCCCTCAACCTCCATCAGCTCCAGCTCTGGCTCATCCTCCTCTGTCGACTCAGGCTCCAATGGGGCCATGACATACCCTTTGAAACCTACCAACTTCATGTAAGTGAATTTCTGCTCACCCAACAGAACTTCCCTTTCCTTCCTTCCTTCCTTCCTTCCTTCCTTCCTTCCTTCCTTCCTTCCTTCCTTCCTGGAAGGATGTGGAGGGAGGGGCAGAGAAAATGCACAGCAAATAATTCTTCTTGCCTATTTGGAAGAGCGTGCATCTGTTTCTAAGATTTTTGATATAAATAGTAATAATGTGTGTGCAATTCCTAAGTTACTCTCTCTCAGCCCAACTCATCTCACAGGGTTGTTATTGTGGAGAATATAGGAAGAAGTAGTGTTAGATATGTTCATCACTTTGAGTTATTTGTAAAAATAATAAAGGCATGAAACAAACAAACAAACTCTAAGAAAATCATTGAGATAAAACGTACAAGTAAACAAGTAAATAAATACAGGTAGTCCTTGACTTAAGACCACAATTAGAATTGGAAAATTCATCATTAAGTGGTGCAATTGTTAAGCAAGACATCACATGATCGTGACTTGCAACCTTCCCTTCCTGCTTCCTCATTGGCTTTGCTTGTTGGAAACTATCTGGGAAGCCCACAAATGGTAATCACGTGACTGTGGGAACGTTGCAACAATCATAAGAACTGGTTTTCAACAGTATTGTAACTTCAAATGGTCACTAAATGAATGATTGTAAGTCGAGAATGACCTGTAGGCAAGCAAGCTTCCATGCATGCCCAGTAGCAAAGAGGAAGAATGATGTTCATCTTTTGAAAGAAGTCAAACAAATAAGCTATTACTGGGTCATATCACAGCCCCAAATAGTGTGGAAGTTTATGTTCAGTCAGTAGCACTTTATCAACAAATGTCACATCCCAAGGTACCATCTCCTATGGAACCATGGCATCTATGTAGGTTATTAATTATCTGAGAAGTAGCCTACAGGAAGAGCTTAAACAAAGTAACTGTTAGCTATCACCTTAAGCTTGCTTGGCCTCGCTACCATGCAGTGATAGTATGCCATGAATGATGGGGAGAGGGGTTGGGAGGGGGAAAATGAAAATGAATGCTTAGGGAAAATGAAAGTAACAGCTGTATCTCCCTGAGAAGCTGCCTCAAGGTCACCCGACTGGGAAAGAAAGCAGCTGCATACCAACTGACCGTTCTGAAAACAACTTGCATTAACCTGATTGGTCATTGGGGTATGTGTGTCAGTGATGGAAGGGAGGGATAAGTTGAACTTAGGGATTTTGGCGCATGATTCTCAGTTCTGGCTATGCATTACTGCACTACACTTGACTTCTAATAAAAGTATACCTTTCTCAGAAAATGGAGCCAAGGATCGTTTCTATTTAGAGGTTTAAGTGGTGGTAGGTCTGGCAGTAACTGTAATTCAAAAGCCAGATCAAACATTTACTGGGCAGCAGATAAGACAAGTACTTGGTTTGCCTTGTCATTGCACCTCACTTCATGGGTGACCCAAGCACTCATTTTCCCTTTCTTCCCATTAAGAAGAAAGTCAGGGCATGATATAAGTGCATCACACAATGCATTTCCTGTGCCCAGAACAGGAAAGGATGGCATGCCTTGCTCCTCCTTGCCAAATGAGAGCAGAAATCGCTCTGTAACCATCTGAACTTAATTGCTAGTTCTTTAATCACAGAGATCTTAGCTCATCATCAAATGCACCTTTCTTTTCAAATTGTGGTCCGGGGAATCTGAATTTCTTATTTGCATAGGAATTGCTTCTCTGAATTTAAAAGAAAAACAGTATTAATAAGATTCCAATGGTAAATATGTAGTTACGTTTGACTCGAATAATGCTGAAATTATTATCTCCCTTTAATCTTTGAAAAATCGAAGCCCCGATACCTTGCATTTACTGTCCCTATATTAAAAAAAAAGAAGAAGGAAGTAACAGCAGGTGAGGGAGAAAAACAGCCCTCAGACTTTTAAATAACTATCATTTTTATTCTGCTGACCAAGGTGAAAGAGTGATACAAGATATTTTTTAAAAATAAAAAAAAAATTAAAGGCCTCAGGCATATATTATTTGGTAAACTGCATGAAGCACTGGAAAAAATGTCAGGATATTTATTGAAAGCCTGCGTGAAAATTTGATTTATTAGAAGGTGCTAGCTAATTACATTATCTGGACTAAATGAGAAAGCTTTAACCTTTGGCTGAGGATTAGCATTTCCGCCGCCCTGAGAATAAGGGTGCCAAAGGATTCAAGCGAGCTGGTTTGTTAGGAAAAGCAAGCTCGTTTACAAGTCAGAAGTAATTCCTTACTACCACCGCAACCGTACAACAACTACTTTAAAAATCGCCCTGCAAATCTTTGTAAAGTACACAGAATCCCCATTCTACTAGGCCTGTATGAGGTTAGTTGAAACCCTGCTTAGGTTGGTGTTCCAGTTGAATGACTAAATCAAGCAGCTCGGAACTGGCTTAGGCAGATTGACAACATCCTGTTTAATGAGAAACAGTCTGTAACTTCTATGACATCCTTGCTTCCACACAAGGATACTTAACCCTGGCTATATAGGAAATTCCACATCGTATCTAAATTGGATCTGAATGGAAACAGAATGTATGCATTTTAATTCCAACTCTACCTACGAAGTTTCTCTGGCACATATCTGAATTTGTTATTTCTGATTTCCACTAGAATAGATTTCCTCTATTCTAAAGAAGAAAGAAAACATAACATGGCCCTCAGTGGCTGTGGTCATTTTTCTTCTCTCTTACAAAACTTTTTTGAGTTTAGAAATCCTGGGAGATTACCTAATACACTTGATTGTGGGTGAAAACGCATAAATCTCACAAGATTCCCACAAAATGAAGAAATAGACCAAAAAAACCCCACCAAAAAACCAGCAAAGTATTTTTAAAAACCTCAGAATCTGAGTTAGCGATCTTAAACTTTACTAGTTTGGAAAGAATTGGCAAATGGCTGGGAAAATGCTTTTTTGGATTCAGAGTTGTAGGGACCTTACAACATTTAAATATTATGGCATCAGTTTTTCAACGCTATATACTAGAAAATAATGCTGGGTATTACTTTGTTAGTTTGCTAATAAGGACAGTCTGCTTGGTATTCACACCAAGTACAAAAGGACATATTTTCAGGATTTTGTATGATACAAAGGGAAACAGTATGCTATCCTTCACAATACTGCAAAAGTGTATCTGCATCTAGATCCTGATCCTATGGTGCTAATATAGCCACAGCGTATAGAACACAACTGCTTCCATCTAAAGACTTACTGTAATTAGTTTAAAATATCCTTAATATTTTAAAATTCTGATGACATTGATTAAATAATTGGCCAAAGCCAAGTGAAACCTAGAACAATTTCTCCTTTTCAATATTGTATTGATTTTATTCTGTACCGAATTTTAAGATTTTTATGATTTGCTTAACTCCCTAGAGCAGGGGTGTTAAACTCAATTTCATTGAGGGCCACATCAGGGCTGTTTTTTGACCTTGGGGGGGGGGCTGGGGAGCATGGCTAGGGTGGGCATGGCCAGCTCGACATCACATGGCCTGCCTGGGCTCCGTTTTCAGCCGCAACAGCTTCCTGCAGCCCTCTGCCAGTGAAAACGGAGCTCGGGTGGGGGGGCTGTGTGCGGTCCCCCCGAGGTCCGGTTTCGCTAGCAGAGGGCTGCAGGACGCTGTCACAGCTGTAAACAGAGCCTCTGAGGGCCACACGTGGCCCTCCTGAGCTCTGTTTTCGCCCACAGAGGCACTGCGGGCCAGTTCTTTGCTGTTTCCAGGGCGGCCCGCGGGCCAGGTCTAAGCACCCTGCGAACGGGATTTGGCCTGCGGGCCTTGAGTTTGACACCCCTGCTCTAGAGCCTTGGGTGTAGAAAAATATATGAATGAATGAATAATATTTATGAATAAATAAAAACTCATTTTGCAACCACACATATCTACTCAAACAATGGGAGAATTTGGTTGCATCTCCAAAACAGGAAGGAGGACCTTAAATTGAGGGTTACAAGGAATCCCTGATGCAGACAAATAAGCTCCCTTTAGCAGGTCAATATACCCTTTGCTACTCTTGCTTCAGGGAGATTAAGAATATTTTTTAGCTAAAACATTCCATGACAAGAGAAAAAAAACAGGACTTATTTCCCACTTTTATCCCTTTGAGTCAAAGGTGACTCTTCGCCAATGCTTGGATGAGCCCGTGATGTTTTCTTGACAATAATTTTGCAAGTGGTTTGCTTTCTTCTGAAGGCTGGGAGTGTATCAAAGTTGCCAAGTTAACATCATACAGTATGAGGCCTTTCACTTCTACACCAAATTGGCTCTTATTCCAGTCACACATATTTGTAACTCGGGAGTTATTTAAGCAGCCTATCCTTCACAGAAACAGCAGAAATGAAACCTAGAATGCGACAAGATCTGCATTTCAGACAGCGTTAACAAAAAACCCAAACTGGTTCTATTTTATTAATTAATTTTAATCTTCAAGAGCCTTTTTGCAAGCTTGGGAGACCAACAGGATCGGGCTACATGGCCCTGTAACTCCCATAGATCTAAAGCTCAACTGTGACAGCAACGGTTTTCTTCACTTCAGCTTCAGGATTCTGTTAGAGGGATCTGAACACCAAACAGATTCCTCTTTTTTGGGATGCTATCAAAAAGGGCAACTGTGAAAGTCATTAATCTGCTCTTCCGCTACATTCAGAGACAACGACTACAGAAGCAGCTCTGGCTTTCCTGCCTCCCGGTTCAAATTCACAGAAGCAACAGAAGCTTACAAAGAAGTGGCAAGCCATCGTGTAAGTTGCGACACAAACACAAGAAAGGAAAATATCTCCTCCCGGAGAGATGGCACATGCTAATAATCATTGCTTCGGTGCCACTACCCTGCTGAGGAACGCTACTCAGCGTGCAATAAGGCAGAATTCCACCCCAACACATGGATATGTGGTTTCGATAGCCAACAGACCATCTCAAAGCATCAAGGCTGATAACTATGGGCAAGGTTCCCAGCCAAGAGGACTCTAAGCAGCTGCCTTTTCAGAACGTATAAAACTGCAGCCAAGAGAATCAGATATTGTTTTGCTTTTTCAGTAGGCTAAATGCTTCCAACACTGTAAAGGCTAGGTAAAATCTGATGCCAGACATAGAAAGACATCCTAGGCCTAAGGTGATATATGGAAACAGGATCTGAGAGCATTTTTATGATAGGCACACATCTACAGAGCTTGCGATGACAGTCTTCATCGTGAGTACAAATAAGGAAAGCATTGAGTTGAGGATGGCAGCAAATCAGCACACTCCTTGGTGCCAAGGAGAATACAAGAATTGTATTTACATTTCTATATATCACATGAATGAGCAGTCTTCTGAAGGCTGGTAACCACAATGGATAGGCCAGAGCCTTCTTTTATTTCAAGACTTCCAATGAGGGTTTTTGGAAGCTTAATCGCTTTATAAAGGCTTAGTAAGGCCACCTGGAATTCTGCATCCAGTTTTGGTCACCACGTTACCAAAAATATGTTGAGACTTTGGAAAAAGTGCAAAGAAGAGTAACTAAGATGATTAAAGGGCTGGAGATTAAAACATATGAAGAACGGTTGCAGGATTTGGGTTTGGCTAGTCTAGAGAAAAGAAGGACTAGGGGGGACAGGATAGCCGTATTGAATTATTTGAGAGGTTGCCACAAAGTGGAGGGGGCCAACTTATTTTCTAAAGCACCAGAAGACAAGACACAATGGATGGAAACTAATCAAGGAGAGAAGCAATCTGGAATGAAGGAGAAACTTCCTAACAGTGAGGAGAATTAACCAGTGGGAACAGCTTGTCATCAGAAGTTGTGGGTGCTTCATCGGTGGAGGTTTTTAAGAGACTTGTCTGGAATGAGCGTGGGTCTGAAATGGTATAAGGTCTCCTGCTTGAGCAGGGGGTTGGACTAGAAGTTCCTCAAGGTCACTTCCAGCTCTATTCTGATTAAGCTTTTTTAGGATTTTTAAAAATTATGTTTTCATGTGATTCCTGTCTCAGAATGGTTGCCAGCAATGATAGTCAGAGGATGATCTAGAGCAGGGGTGGAGAACAATGGCCCTTTTATGACTTGTGGACTTCAACTCCCAGAATTCTGGGAATTGAGGTCCACAAGTGATAAAGGAGGCATCGTTCCCCATCTCTGATCTAGAGCATTAAAAAAAAAAGAAGAGCTTTAAGCCATATGCATGTGCCATCCCTATATTATCTGGATGCTGAAAATTGGCAAGTGATCATGGATGTCGCGATTCTTGTATTCTCCCAGGCACCATGTTTTCCAGTGAGTAATGTGGAGCCACACACAAAGACCTTGAAGGGTCACTGATACATTCTTGTAAAGTTCTTTACCTCTATGAAGGACAATATGGTCGATCATGTTCCGTTTGTATTTGGTGTGGTAGAGACAGAGAGGACAACGGAGGTCTTTGGGTCCTTCCTCTGGAACTGCTGAATGCCCAGCTTCCACGTGCATAGTAAAAGCAGATCTACAAACACAAAGAGTAGTACACAGGATCAGATAAAAGTGGGGAGAACTTGAACACTTTGAGCAATATTTTTTTGTGACAGAAGCTACAAGACAAATTTCTCCGAGTTAATGAACAACGAGTTTTAGTATTCCTAGGAACTGATGCAAATGAAAGCTAGGTCTGACTCAAGTTAAACAATAGTTTGTGTCAACTCAGACATTATGTTGTAAACCATGGTTTATGGCTTAGTATAATTAGCTTTTTGTTTATTTATCAAACCACAGTGACAGCAAACCATAGTAGATGAATGAACTCAGCCACATTTTTTTACTTCGTGTTTTTACATATCTCATTGCTCTCGTTTTTTAAGTTTGAATTAAATGTTGTTAACCAATATCAATACAGATTAAACCTAATTACAATTATATTAATGAATATTTTATTACAGGTAGTCCTTAACATACAACCACAATTGAGCCCCAAATTTCTGTTGTTAATTGAGACATTTCAGTGAGTTTTGCCCCCTTTTTATGACTTTTCTTGCCACAGTTGTTAAGTGAATCACTGCAGTTGATAAGTTAGTAACCCGGGTGTTAAGTGAATCTGGCTTCTCCGTTGACTCTGCTTGTCAGAAGGTCGCAAAAGGGGATCACATGACCTTGGGACACAGCAACAGTCATAAATATGAGTCAGCTCCCAAGCTAGATTTTGATGCCATGATCATGGGGATGCTGCAAAGGTCGTAACTGTGAAAAACGGGCGTAAGTCACATTTTTCAGTGCTGTTGCAATGTTGAACGAATGCTAAATGAACCGTTGTTGAGGACTACCTATACTCAATAGATCAATGTTACGTTGGCGCCAATTGCAAATGTATTTAAAGCAAAAGTATAGGTAACCAGCAAGTGTTCCAAAGGGCATCTACAGTATCGCCACAAAAAAGCATTTTAAGAAAATAAAGGAATTCATCTCAAAACAGAAAACTTATCCATTAACCCATAATATCAATCCATCCATCCAAATAGAATGAGAAGTCCATATCCTCCTGATTGAGATATCTGTACGTACCTCACATGATTGTCAACATGTGTTTATGCATAAAAGATATTGGGATGCAGAAAGTTTTGTTTGCAAAGTAGAGGTTACCCAAATTGTATGCAGGTTGTATATGAACTAGGATCTATTCATGCAAAGTAACTGCAGGGTTCATATAATGTATATCATTTCTTCCAAAGGACATACACTTAGCAGAGTGCAACTCCATTTTCACAGTTTTATCCAAAAACTCCAGGAACCATTTGTGAAGTTTCTTTTGAAAAGCATTAAAACCAACTTTAGGGAATTCAAAACTTGAGAGAAGGAAGGTTTTGCTGACTGCAGAACCCTACAGACAGTCAATAAGAATTCGCTATTATATTCCCCTAGGCAGGTTTCTAAATTCTTCTCCCTTCAGGGCAAATGTCAACTTGAACTAAAGAGCTAAGGTAAAGGTGCTGTTGGAAGAGCTGTGTTCGCACAGTCCCTCCCAGCCTCTGCACACGGAACTTTACTGAAGCTGCAAATATACAAAGGCAGCACAGGCAACGCCTAAGTCAGGGGTGTCAAACTGGCGGCCCACAGTCTGGATGCGTCATGCGCAGGCCACGCCCACCCCAGCTCTGCAAAGGGAAAAATGTCATAATACGTCACGTGACGGCAACATGACATGGCGAGTCTGACACCCGTGGCCTAGGCTATTTCTACGTGACACAACTGCAATCTTTGTGTTGCACAGTGAAGACCAAGTTAGAGTGAGGACCATAGGAGGACTAACCTATGCAGCTGTTTGCAGAAGCGTGCATACTTCGTGCACCAATAGGTTTTCACACTTTTTTCTGTCCTATGCATATTTCAGCTGACAGAGATTATCCATCAGCACACAGCCCTTTGCAGCTGCCCACTGGATTGTGTTCCTGGATTACAGGCAGAACCATCACAAGGACCATAAATAAAAACCACAACCATTTAAAGACATTTTGAATTTTTGGGGGGTAAACAGCTCTTATAGGATCAGCTTCCCGCAATGACAAAGTGGATTTCCGGAGAAAGGAACTTGCTGTTTTCCACATTTCACTTCACATGGAAAAGAGTGAAGTTATAATTCTAAGCATATGCAGTCTATTGGATTAAGGGCTCAATTTTTTTTGTAGGTATTTCTAGCAATGTGGGTTACAGTTCTCTTACTCGTTTCTACCATCTTGTCTTGGACTCTAAAACTGCAATCCTATCATACCAAACTAGGAATGAATCCAGTGTGATTTCCTTCTGAGCTGGGTTGTATAATAAAGCAAATATTTTTGTCTACTTTTCCACGACAAGGACTAGAAGCACATTAGATCTTAGTACTGCTAGTAAATAAGTGGGTGTGTTTGCAGTATTTAGTACAAGAAGTGGCTCCCCCTCCCACCCCCCGTGTAAATCAAGAGAGGGAAGCTGAAGTCACAATACAGAAATATAAGGAACGCAGGTCTAATGACAGATATTGTGTCAGCCCTTCAGGTAGTTCAGACAAGAAGCACCAACAATGAGCCCTAACACTAACTTTATTTTAAGGTTAGAGTAATAGAATTTTTGCAAGTCTGAAAATATCTCTCCCCTCTCTTACTTTTACTCTCCTGAAGACTAGGAAAGTTCCTTTCTGAGAGGCTTTCTCTAGCCTATCCCTTCTGTGGACTCACCTACCGTGTTTCTCAGAAAATAAGACTGGGTCTTATTTTCTTTTGACCCCCGAAAAAATGGCTAGGCCCTTTTTTCGAGGGGTGCCCTAATTTTCCCCCCACCCATGCCAAACCCCTATCCCACCCCCAGGGCAGCAACATCCCTT
>JANHFL010004205.1:167683-182071 GCA_032468155.1 Oxyrhabdium leporinum
TGTTATACTGACGGGGACTCATTAAAAAAAGCAATTTTAAAAGACTGTCAGTATTTCTGTTAGAAAGGAATAGAGTACCACCCTCCAAAAAAGTAGGATTGGGCTTATTATTGGGGTGGGTAGTGTTTTGTGAGAAACACGGTATCAGACTTCGTCTAGATTGAAGTTCTTCCTCCTAATTCCCAGGGTTATTCCAACAGACCATTAGAAATTGCCAGGATTAAATGAATAGCTGCTTAATTGGCAACACAACAACCCCTTAACTCTCCAGTGTAGCAACTTACTTAAAGCCTGTGTAAAATGAACAGTCTTTGCACTTGAACAACTTCTTCCCTCCATGTTTGTCACGATAATGACGCCGAATGCTCTGTATGTAACCCGAAGTGAATTCACAAAATTCACAGTTAAGGATGGCTTCGGGTTTCTGGTCTCCTCCAGAAAGCGGGACAGGGCTAATGTTGTTATTATTCCTTGCCAAGGCTGCGGACTGATAGTGGTTCAGTTGTTGCTGGACATCTGGAGGTTCTGAATAGGAAGAATCTGCAAGGGAAAGTAAACAACTATTTAACATTAACATCAAAAAGGGGAGAGAAGGAAGGATGACAAAGAAGGTACTGAGTTTGAAATTTAACTGCAACGCTAGATCAGTGCTGCTCTATTTATTTTTTTTCCCCATTGATTCTAGGAAAGTTGGTTCCTATCGGTTGAATTACTGTTTTAACATAGTTGACAGTCAACATTATGGGTTTATTGTATTCATTTGCTGCTTGGGGAAGACTGGGTCCAAAAAGGTGCTTAAACATACTTTTAGATGTAAAGTAAGGTATGTAACATGAGGTATAGCACACAGTGAATTTTATCAGCTTCAACTCATGAGCCAGCTGTGTAGGTGTCCATATTTATTATCCACATTATTAAAAAACCCAGCATAACCTATTTCAGGGTATTAAAAATGAAAGTGTTCTTGAAGTGGATCTGGAAGCTACAATTAGGGCAAATCAAAAAGACAGAGCCTCTTTCAAGTTGAGTTTGACTCATGGTTATGGCGTAGAGTGTTCTTGGCAGCAGTAAAAAAATGGCTTATGATTGCCTTCTGTTGGGATGTTCTTTCAACTTTCAATCTAGCCTAATGCCCTGGGATTTTCTAAATAGTCCACATGCTAACCAAGCCCAACCTGGCTTAGCTTCAAAACATAGGTAAGATCAGCGAAGTGCTGCCACCTACTGAAATACTGAACAGTATTGCAGTCACATTGTGAACTGTTTGATGCTACCGTAGTATTATTTTATGTTTGAGCTGAAGTTACTGGTCTTCCCGTACTGCTAGGCTCATCGTAGAACCTACAACATATAGAATACTGCCTCATAACTTTCAGGTAGAAATTAGAATTTTCTTTGGATGTCTTTTTTTTTTTTTTTACTTTAAAGTAAGTCTAATTGCTACCAAAAGGAAGATCCAAGTACACATAATATAATTCTTTCTTTTTTTTTAAGTATGCACATCTACCTTTTCTTTTCAGAATATTGGATCTGGGCTGCAAAAGAATGAGAATGATCATTCGATCGAAGGAAAGAGTTAGGAGTTTTTCCAGCGTTTTGTGAATGATCAGATCAATTCTGGCAGCAAAGATTTGGGAGCCTTATCTTTATACTTACAACTTACAATTCGTTTAGTGACCATTAGAAGTTACAGCAGTGGAAAAGCGACTTACAACCAGTGCATGTAATAAAACCATCACAATCACACGGTCAAAGCATTTGGCATTTTATTTATGACGGTTGCAGCATCCTGGGGGTTCTTGTGATTTCCATTTGAACCTTCCCAGCTAACTTCTGACAAGCGAAGTAAATGGGGGATGCATTTGTTTAATAACTGCATAATTCACTTAATAACTGCAGCGATTTACTTAACAACCCGTGGCAAAAAAAAAAGGCCACAAAATTGTGCACGACTTCTTTAACAACTGCCTTGCTTAGCAATGGAAATTCTGGTCCAACAGTGGCTGTAAGTCGAGCATTAACTGTATGAAATAATAAGCACATATGGAAAATACTGTACGAAGATTGAAAAGGAAGGAGCTTCTGTCTGCAACAGGGAAAACATCTGTCTTATTCCAGATTCACTAAAGGGAATATCCCATTATGAAACCTATTTTTTGCAGATTTTACTCCAATGAGGAAGGAAAAAGGACTACGTAGCATCAGCAGGCAAATAAATTTTATTTATAAAATTTGTGTTATACAGGTAGTCTTCAATTTATGACAATTGAGCCCCAAATTTACGTTGTTAAGCGAGAAATTGGTTAAGTGAGTTTTACGGCTTTTCTTGCCACATTTGTTAAGTGAATCACTGCAGTTGGTAAATTAGTAACATGCTTATTAAGTGAATCTGGCTTCCCCATTGACTCTGCTTGTCAGAAGGTCACTAAAGACGAAAACATGACTCCTGGACACTGCAACCATCGTAAATATGAGTCAGTCAAGCATCTGAATGTAAATCTTGAGACCAGGGGGATGCTACAAGTTTTTTAAGTGTGAAAAATGGTCACTTTTTTCCAGTGATGTTGTAACTTTGAACGGTCACTAAATGAACTGTTGTAAGTCGAGGACTACCTGTATATGGGAATACAGACATAATTAAAGTGGGAGGCTACAATTGCTGATCAAAACTACTGCAACATTATACTTCTGAAAAGAGAAAGGTATTTAGAAACTTTGTATTGCATGCTTTAGATTAGAACTATAAGGTTAAAGTGAAATTTAGTCAAATCAATATAACCACAAACACAAAGGACTTTAAATTGAAGCAAACAAAAGTGGAAAATAAAAGGAGGAAATATAAATTACAATCTGAAGTAATGGAGAGATGTGTCTAATTGCTACAAGCTAAATTTATGATATTTAACCAATTTGTAAAATCACCCAAAGGAAAAAAACACACCCTCTAAAGTGATTTGCATGACTCTATTAAGGTCATTGATGAATGAAGAGCTTGCTAGTCTGTGCTTCATTCATTCAGGGAGTGGGTAATAAACTATAGATGGATTGTGGCTTCTTTTCTTGGCCTGTTCTGAGAGAAATAACCCAGAATCTGTTTGAACAAACCACATTATTTGCTTGTGGGAAAAACTGTTAAGCATAATTACAGCAGTTTAATTTGTGAAGGTAGACTTCTGCCAGCTGGCTCTATCTAATTCTTGGGAAGAAATTTTCTTCGATTAACTACTGTTACAGAAAGAATAATAGAAGAACAAAACAACAAAATGAAGGACAAAAGAAAAAAACGATGTTTGAATGGGACCCTTCTCGGTTTCTATCAATTCAAATACATAGGATTTTAGAGCAGGGGGTGTCAAACTCGCAGGCCGCAGGCCGGATGCGTCATGTGCTGGCCAAGCCCCTGCCCAATTTAGCAAAAAGGGAAAAAGTGCTGATATGTCAGGTGATGCTGCCATGAGGCTGTGAGTTTGACACCCCTGTTTTAGAGGGATGCCCCATAATGAAGTCTTTCAGGTGTTCTTCAGATAGCTCATAAGCACTATAATTGCGGGTGATAGTAACATTAAAATTAATTCTACAGCACCGTAAAAACATGCCTTGATATTTGGGACATGAATGCTATCTTTTGAAGGTTTTAGGTCACACTTCTTAAGTCTTTATAGTACAAATATAGTATAAATTAAATGGCATCCAGACAAGCAAAACACAGGTCTTTAATCCGGTTTCTCTAATTTATTTATTGTGCGAGCATAGGGCAAAGCAAGGCCATGTAGAAATTTTAATGGGCCATAAGTTTAAATCACAGTTTAACATATTGCTTTCTTCCCTCGAGTCTAGTTGTCTCATTAAAATTTCTTCCCTTAAAACGAAGACAAAGAAAATTAAATTGCCAAAATTTAATAGACTGATGTAGGTAGGATATGTAAAACTGCAATATAACTTAAAACACTTCAATTTCCATTTCCAGATGAAAAGGGAACACAGGTAGTCCCTGACTTGTAACTATTTGTTTAGAGACCGTTCAAAGTTACAGTGGCACTGAGAAAAATAAAGTGACTTATGACTGGTCCTTGCACGTATGACTGTCACAGCATCTCCACGGTCAAAATTTGGGTGCTTGGCAACCTGCATGTATTTACGATGGGTGCAACATCATCCCATTTATGACATTCCCAGCTCGCTTCCAACAGACAAAGTTAATGTGGGAAGCCAGATTCCCTTAATGATGGTGTGATTCATTTAACAACTGCAGTGATCTACATAATAACTACAGTAATTTGCTTAACAACTGTGGCAAAAAAAAATATCATAAATTTTGTGTGACTCACTTAACGACTGCCTTGCTTAACAACAGAAATTCTAGTCCCAACTGTGATTGTAAGTCAAGACTACCTACAGTAAAAATGAAAATTTCTACCACAAAGACATACTTCTTATATTCAGTACGCATTCAACAGTATATAACTCAATATTTGGCTGTGTTCCGCCCTACAAATCTGCAAATAACATCAGTTTTAAACCGGTTTGTGTTTTTAGCTAATGCTTTGTACAGCTTCCCCCTGAAATTTTGCTCTGCTCTTGTGCAATGTTTCTTTCAACTTTTGCTATTTTTTAAGGAAACATTTAATCAGAATATGTAAAATCACTGTTTAGAAGTGAGAGTTTATAAATCGAAGAACCCAGAATAGAACAAATTGCAATTGGCCTCGTTATGAATCTGAGAGCAAAACGATTGGAATTAAGTGAATGTGGATTTAGTGGGAGGTCCATACAAAATGCTTGAGTTTTCTCACACACAATGTGTGCTCCCAGCAAAAGATCTAAGACAAGCAGAGAGAAAAGAAAACACTATTTCAATGCAGCATGCCAACTAGCAATAGCACTAGACTTATATACCACTTCATAGTGTTTTCCCAGCCCTCTCTAAGCCATTTACAGATTCAGCATATTGCCCCAAACAATCTGGGTCCTCATTTTACCGACCTCAGAAGGATGGAAGGCTGAGTCAATCTTGATCAAACTCCTGCCTGTGGGCAGTGTTAGCTGCAATAATGCATTCCAACCACTGAGCTACCACTCCAAATGCCTTTATCAGAAAAATCTGGGAAAGTAGCATTACTAGTACCATTCAATGGAGTTGTGAATTAAGCACAAGGCTGCAGCTCTTGAAAGTAACTGCATCTTTTCCTGGGATCATGAGGCAGGTGCAAAACAGTCACATGATTTCTAGGAAGATATGGCTGCTTTAAACAATTACAAACAATGGCTATGTTTACACTCTTCCAACTACCTAATTATCTTTTCCAAATTATCTCTGCGCTGTCCTAGGATCTACTTTAGTGCCTTTAGAAGGAGACAAAAATTATTTTATCTAACTAATCTACTTAACGCCTGCAGCTGTCAATGTTCTTTCAGTTCTGATGATTTTTCAACTCTTTACGGTTTCTTTTAAATCTTCTTAGATATGTTTATGCTCTGTATGTCGTTGCTATTTAGGTGTTTATAGTCAGAGTTCAAGTATCATTTAAAACTGCACCACGGGCCTCTTTTTACATATTCACAATAGCATCCTGTGCATTACATTTTATGAGTCATGAAAGAACCATTTCTATTTTAATTTGGAATGGCATTTTCTACATTTCTGAAATTATACCACAGCCCACACGAAAGCATTTCTAACAATCCATAAGGCACCCAACCTCATTTTGCTCTCAAAGGATGAATCTTATCTCCAAGAGTACTTCAAGCAAAGATCCTGGACCAACAACTCTCTCTTTAAAACTCACAAGTGCTTGCTCTGCTTTGGAACAGCGGCAAAGATGTATGAAAACAGGTTTTGGTTTAGTATCTTCATATGCGAACTGCAGATTAGTCTCAAAAGACTTCGGTCTGGGCCAGTTTCCTTGAAACCCTTCCCCTTGTAAACATTTCCCTCGTTCTGGATATACTGAAGAAAATGAGGAGCTTGTTAAAAGCCTTTCCAAGTCAATTCAAGACAAATAAATACTGCACTTTTACGGGAAAGAATGAAAGTAAAACACCCTTCTGAGAATATAAGAATAGGTCATAACAATGAATAGTATAATTAATCAGATGAAATAATATCAGAGAAAAAGATAGCAGATATGGCTCCAAATAGGAAAAAAAAAACTTGCTTTAAATATCAGAAAGATTTGCTTCCTTTCTATTATTATTATTTTTTTAAATTGTTCTCCAGGCTAAGGCAGGCAAGAATAACCAGTGAATTCAGTAGAGATTTAAACTCTAGACTTCCATAGCTGAAGTTCACCATTCATCACGATGCTCATCTACCTTCTCAACGTGTCTTTTGGGTCTTGGATACGGTAACCAAAACGCAAGTCATGGGAGAAATCAAACAGATTATGAAACAGAGCCAAGGGTTCAGCTGAATTATGGCATCAAAACAGCAATGACATCAATTGTGTCCTCTGCTTAGGAATCCCATGATCCCAACACTACTAGAGAGAGCCAGGAAATTCTTTCTCTGCTGAAACTAGTCTATAATTAGTAAGCATCCCCTTCCACATTGATGCCTACAGTTTGGTGTCAGGATATTTTCAGCCTTCCTAAGAATGTGTGTTTAACAGACTTTGCTAGAATAGGATAAAGTAACTGAAATGATTCCAAAAACAGTGTCATTTTAATAATACATACAATGAATTAGAGGAGGAGGGATTAATTAATACCAATAGGACAATCTGAGAAAGGAGAAGTCTATAGTGGCCAGGGTAATACTCCAGAGACAATAAGCTTTGCTGACCACAACTTCGTTTGCATCTTTTGGCAAAGGTTACATATCAGAGTCCTTCACCTTCCTTTCTTCCTAAAACAAGAAGAACAGGGGCCATTTGGCAGGTGGATTGCTCAAAGTTCTCAAACCCATGGTACAGCTCTGATATATCGTGCCTAATTGCCCCATGGTGGGTCTGTTTTTCCAACCACCAGAAATAGAAGAGCCAAGCTCCTCCAATATAAATGGAAAACGCTGAGCTTAACTCTGTATTGTCATCCCAAAATTCTGAGCAAGAAGTGAAGTCCGAGAATGAGGAGAAATGCCTGGGTGTATTGAATATAAAGGCTGCACTTCATGTCAGTGAGGAGACAGAAAAGGTAACCATGAGGGTGTTTAAATTTCTTTTTCTACCTTCTGTTGGAAGGAGAAGTCTTGAGTCTTTAGAACAGGGGCGTCAAACTCTCGGCGTCATGGCAGCGTCACATGACGTATCGGCACTTTCCCCCCCTTTGCTAAACCTGGCGGGGCCGGGGCCAGCACATGACGCATCTGGCCCGGGGGCTGTGAGTTTGACAGCCCTGCTTTAGAAGGTTTGCTGGACCAGCTGAAGAGTGTTAGAACAAACGGACACATTCTCAATAGTGAGCTGCTGGCTCAGTTCCATTCATAGATGGCCTTAACGTTACACCTGAGAAGCAGTGATATGCAAAGTGCAGAAAGAGAGTAAGAAACAGCAAGCCAAACCAAATTTTAAAATGTTAGAAGGGAAAATAAATAGTTAGAACTAATTTATATAAATACCGTTTATGGCATTTTTTCATACCTTTCTATCCTTGCTTCCACCACAATCATTTGCTGCTTTTGTTCTTAAATCATCACACCTTATTCTTTCTCAGGATCCCACAAACTCTACACAATTACTTTTGGGCTTTCCCTTCTTCTCAACCTATTCATAATTTGTGAATACACATCCATTCTCTCTATACAAGCAACCTGTTCCTCTTCTACATTGTCTCTCACTTTTGTTTTTAATCCTTCATTTTTGACCTTATCTCTTCTTCTTTTATTATAAATGCATTCGTGTTCACTACTTTTAACAAATATTCACTCCTGGCAAAAGGACACATACTATCTTGTATCTTTCTACCTGTATTTATATATCTTAATTTTTTCCCATTTGTTTTTCAATCTTTATTAGTCATTGTACCAAGATACACAATAATAATATTAAGGTCTGAAAATCAAAGTGGAAAGATTATGGCATAAATTGGCCATGATGGTCCTAATGGTTATTGGCACATTGGGTGCCGTATCATGAAATCTTGGATGGCACTCTCCACTTCTCAATTACAAAAAGCCACACATATGCTATGCTGATATTTTATGACATTTTAGGTTGTTGGGAATAACTCAATGCATGCGAATGCCAACATCAGCTAAAGAGTTAATAGCTGTGCTTTCACACTGTTGTGTAAATAATAATAATGATGATGATGATGATGATGATGAATGCCTTGAGCATTGGCAAAATCGCAATCAGTCATTTGCAAAAGACAGCTTTACTTGGGACAGTTTGCATCCTGCGATGATACTTTAACACAACAAATATCTGCTTATCCTAGGTCCTTGGGAAAAACTTGATAGGTGGATCAAAATGCCAAATCCAGTCTAAACATCTGGCCGACTATGTGATGAACCATAATATGCTGCCTGACGTCTGACAATTCAAGTGCTATATAAATTACTATTATATACTATATTGTATTAATTATGTAATATATATTATTACATACTAAGGTTGAGCAGAGTGGTGGCCTACTGGTGAACACGCTCGCCTTCCACTCAGAAGGTCAAGAGCACAATCCTAGGTAGCGGAAGATGTTTCTCTCTCCTAGGGTGCAAAGAAAAAAATATCTGCTGCAAACTCTCTGCATGGTGTCAGGAAGGGCATCCAGCCAGTAAATGCTCAGCTCTGTCCAGTCGCCCCGACTCTATCTCAAATTAAAAGATTACAGAGTCATAAAAAGAGAGTATTATTACATGTTAAGGTGCTGGCCTAGGAACCAGGAGACTGAGTTTTAATCCCACCTTAGGCATGAAAGCCAACTGAATGACCTTGGGTCTGTCACTCTCTCTCAGCCCAATCCACCTCAAAGAAAGAAAAACAAGACGAGGAAGGACTGGTAAGTATTTTCTCCACTTTGAATTACTTATAAAGTAATAAAGGTGGGATAAGCAATAACAACATGTTGCCCACAGATTGTAATTTGGAGGTACAGTACATAAAATGTATTGACAGATACTTAGGACGTTGGCCCAATCCATCTGTTAAGAAAAATAGAGTAATTATATATCTATACTTTTACTGGAAACTCTAGGATTTACCATATGAGAAATGAAGATGATTTACTATTGCAGTACAATATGCTACTAGCATTTCCTCTGCAGAAGCAGATGACAGCCAACAATTAGTGGTTACTTTGGCTCACATGCAGCATCCAAACATTCCCCATAATAAGCTATCATAAATTTCCTTCTTTTAACAAAAAGAACACACATCACAGTTAAACACATAAAAATGCTGTAAGTCTACATACTAATCGATAGGAACTAGGCTCTTGTATGTAGTTCAATAAGCAATTTAAGCAAAACAGTTCTTATTATGAACAGAGGGTTTCTTATAAGTAGAGTGCCAGAAAGTAGCAATTTGGGCAAATTCTCAATCGTTATGTGAATCCAGCTTTCCTAATAACATTTTTTGCTGGTTTTTTTTTTGGTTTTTTTTGCAAATCACAATTGTGTGACTGCAGGATGTTGCAACTGGATGTAAATGTCAGCCTGTTGCTAAGCACCTGAACTGCGATCATGTGACTATTGGGGTGGGTGGGGAAACAGTACGATGACCATTAAGTGTGAATTTAGGTCATCACTGTTTCAGAGGAAGTTGTTGTCATTTTGAACTTAAACAAAAAGTTGTGAATCAAGGACTACCTGAACTAGTAGACAAGTAGTTTATTTATTTATTGAATTCATATTGCCACCTATCTGCCTATGGCGACTCAAGGTGGCTTACAGAATAAAAAACACTGAAAACAATAAAACTAATAAAAAGAATCAAATAAATTAATATAGTATAATATAACAAAATCATATTTTATTATATTATAAAATCATATATAATATAATAAAATAAAATAGTTCCCAACCTTTCCCCCTTGATGGTCCGGTGGGGTGAGGGGGGATGGTTCCATGTGCGCAGTAGGCCACTCACGCAAGTGGAGCTGTGTGCATGTACACACGCTGCTTATGTGGCCCACTTCCGAACAGGCTGTGGCCCACTAGCGGGCTGTGGCCCGGGGGATGGGGATCCCTGTAGTAGACTGCCAACTACTGCTGATAACAATGCCAGGGTTCTCTCTGCTGATCTTTTGTGGCATGCCGTGGCATTCAATGAAATGGCCAAGGAAGAGCTCCTTCTTAAACATGGGAGATGTTCAGAATCTTTTGTTAACTGTGTTTGCTAGATAAAACTGAACATTGTGGCTGTGGTGAATGGCAAGGTGATATGGATAGTAATGCCAAGGATGGATAATCTGCTCACAATAGCCAGGTTGCATCCAAAATGGTTAAGCAACTAGGACGGGCACTACATATATTGCAGCTTAACACCACATGAGGGATAGGAGGAAACTTGAGAACAACTTGACGGAGGGTACATGGCATTAACCACTTTTACCTCTCTCAGTTAATTTGGTTCCAAACAAGTAGATGGAAAAGTGAGAGGAACAAAATGTCTTATACAACCAAGTAAAGCCCCACTCTTCTCCACCCATCTCTCTGTGACTCTCTTGTGACAAAGTGGCAGCACATTCCTTAGATTGACCAACTCTCTTCCTGAGCAAAGCTACATTACTTCCAGGACATTTTTCGTGGCAGCTGCCTAAATTCATAAAGGCACCACTGTTGCTTTTCTCCATTGGTGCTACAAGAACAGGTTTTCTTACCTCTAACTGTGATTCTTCTTCTACAGCAAAGACTTTTGGAAGGAAGCCTGGCCCTCTGCACATGCATCAAGATGGGGTTCCAACATTCCCCCCAGCTCCCCAAGACTGATGAGTAAGCATCTAAAGAAAGGAACATAGGGGAGGAGCTGTGAATGCACAGATGACCACTTGAAGAACGATAGTTCTTCATTATAGTTTCTGGGCATCACACACAGGGGAGAGTCATCAGCTTAACTCCAGGAACTAGGCAACTGCTTCTCTAGTTGAGAAGAATGACAAGACAACCCTTCCAAATCCCACCACAGTTTTCTGCTCACTCACTCAAACAAAACAGCTGCTTCTCAAAGGACCTATAGTCCCCGCCTTACGGCCACAATTCGAACCAGAATTTATGTTGTAATTCGTTGTGATTGTAAGTCGAGTCTTCATATGAAATAATAGGAAGAGATTGACTAATCTGATCTCATTTACTTCTTTGTGAAAACTTGGCAAAAAAAATAAATAAATTAAAAATTAAAACCCTCCGTGGCACAGATCCAGGTTATTTGATGAGCTGTCTTGTCCTGCTAAGACCGAGGTGGGGAACTATGGCCCTTTTATGACTTGTGGACTTCAACTCCCAGAATTCCTGAACCAGCACCTTAACATGTAATAAGGCTCCCTTTTGGCAATTCTGTAATCTTTTAATTTGAGGTAGAGTTGGGGCAACTGGATGGAGCTGAGCATTTACTGGCTGGATACCCTTCCTGCCACTACCTAGGATTGCACTCTTGACCTTCTGAATGGAAGGCGAGCATCTTCACCACCAGGCCACCATTCTGCTCGACCTTAATATGTAATAATATATAATAATATAATTAATATAATATAGCATATAATAGTAATTTATATAGCACCTGAACTGTTGGAAGTCAGGCAGCACATTATGGTTCATCACACAGTCGGCCAGATGTTTAGACTGGATTTGGCATTTTGATCCACCTATCACGTTTTGGCTCAGGAATTCTGGGAGTTGAAGTCTACAAGTCATAAAAGGGCCATAGTTCCTCATACCTCTGCAAAGACAAGCCTGCCCTACTCGTGCCAACATAGGACGCCTGTGTATCGTGTTGGTCAAGGAACTCCGGCTGAGGAAGAGCCTTCTCTGCTGTAGCCCTCTAGAACATCCTGCCCCCTGGGGTAAGGTTTGGCTCCACCCTTTATCTTCCCGTAAAGGCCTGAAGACTGGCTCTGCTGATTAGCCTGGAAACCCAGTAGGGAAGTACCAACGGGAGGTGGCTACTGGACTAATTAACTGACCCCACTACCCCCCTGTGCTTCATGCTCCCCTTCTGCCCTTCTTTTTACTTATTATTGTACTTTTATTGTTTTATTGTTTCATTGCCTTGCCACTGTTATGTTTCCATTTTGTTTTATTATCTTTTCTGTTTTACTGTTGTAAGTCATCCAGAGTAGCCCCACAATGAGATGGGTGGCAAATAAATTTAAGAAACAAACCAATAAATAAAAACATATGGGAGGAGCAAGATCTCAGGACTTATTGCTCATTGCAAGAAAGAGACCCTTTGACATAGAAGGGGTACCAAAAAGCTGTGCACCTTGTTGTCTCTCTCTGCCAAATATTGCCACTGACTGGAGTATCTGTATGGTTGGATTATTGAGGGTCATTTCCATAATGCAATACTATCTGTGGTCAATACTGCCCTGTACAAGTCTCTTAGACTATCACATTTATTCATCTTTTAATAGTGTGATACTAAAAAGATACCCACACAATTAAGACTATGTTCAATGTGATGTTGTAAAGTAATCCTTGTTTAAAAATAGCTGGGAGAACTTTGATTTGGAAAATCTGGGTTCAGAATGGAATTAATATTACATCAGATAGTAAATAATGGCATCTTTAAAACCTTTGAAACATTACAAAAAATAAATTAATACAATCAAATGGATACATATAACATACATACATGCATATATATGTGTGTGCACACACACACACAAGTTAAATCATTCGCTAACTTGAGATTTTGCAAAATGCATTAATGAGCAGCTTCTAAAACTGTGGAAGCTCTGGATACATTGCAGAAAGTTTTTAAAGAGATCGAACTACATTTACTATTATTAATAGTAATTATCAATTGAAAAAAGAATGTAAATGAAATATTTAACAGAGTGTTGGAATAGCCTATATTGCAAAATCAGTGACAGCAGGCTTTAAGAACTGTTATGTATGCTTCTTGGAATTTAAAAACTCATTTAATCCAACAAAAAGCCCTTTTTGAGGGCTTGTTACATTCGTCAGAAGGATGCCCCCAAAAGCTTGGCTGTTATCTTTTTCACACTAGAGATATAACAAATTTGAAAAAAAACTTCCAGTACATGATATGATTGTGTTAATGGTACTTGATTAGATAAAGAAAAAAATTCTACACAAAAAGGACAAGAAAAGAAAAATCAGCATAAAATTTTACTTCAAGCAATTGATTTTTCATTCTATTCTTGTCCTCCATTCCATTCTTGTCCTGATCTTGAACCCATTTTGGGTTTACCTATGCTGAACGTGATTATTGCATCAACCAGAGTAAATGAAATGTGGTTAAGTCCACCTACCACTGAAGGCAACTATCCTACAAATCATCATTTATGCAGGAAGAATTGTATCCTACAACTGTTATCTCCAAGACAATTTTGGTTCATCCATCCTGCCTTGTATGAAGGATTATTATAATGATATCATCTTTTCCATATAATCCCCTTCTGTGTTCCCACTGCTTATCTTTTTTTCCTATCTTGGGAAAACCTCCCATCATTAATGTATTTTGATTGGCAGGGCTAAAAGTTCCCCATTTGGAAACATCTATTAAAACTATAGGATATACATTAAGCGTGGTGTACCTGTGAGTCAGCGTACTTCTATAAGTGCTCAAAGAGAATTGAGCGTGAATGTATTATTTTGATTGGTAAAATTGGTGGATGTAAGTCGTGGGAAGGGATTTTCAAAAATCGGGTAAAGGAAAAACTCGGCCTTCAGATGTTTCCACGCATCAGCAAAGGGAACACACAGCTTGCTTGCCTTGAACACCGCCTTTGTTTTCTCCCCACACAAATCTCCCAGTTTGAAAATCTTCACTTGAAAGCAACACGCTAAACAGCAGTGAGAAATGTGGTGGCAGCCGTGTGGGAAGTAGAGAGGTAAGGAAGCAAAGTTCAAGAGCACTAAAGATTTGCTCACTTCATGCCGCCCAGGCAGAGAGAACGGGAGGGAGAAGCAAGCCCAAAGACGAGACAAACAAACTCAAGTGGAAAACCAGCAGAAGGGTAGATATATGCAGGAAAATCATACAGTGCACATGATATTTTTTTTAGCTGTAAACAACCCAGTCATGATAGATAGATGATAGATAGATAAACAGACAGACTGCAAGATCTGAGCTGCAAAAATCCAGATAACCACTAGAGTAGCAAGAGTCAGTTTTCTGTGTCTTTTTCTCTACTGCAAGAAAATTATATAGTACACATATTTTTTTAGCTGTAAACAACCCAGTCACTCTCGATAGATAGATAGATAGATAGATAGATAGATAGATAGATAGATAGATAGATAGATAGATAGATAGATAGATAGAT
>JANHFL010004205.1:187227-206044 GCA_032468155.1 Oxyrhabdium leporinum
CTTGGATGAGAAGTGAAAAGTTTTCAAAGAAAAAAAAACCAAGAAAGTCAAGTTGCCTTTTGAAAAGCAACTTTGGGACAACCATGACCCGGATGATTGAAAATCCCCACAGACACCAAAGCCTGCCTGTTAACTCAGAAAACATCTCCTATTAAGAAGTAGCATTAACTACATTTGCTCAAATGCCCCATTCCCTAACAAAGTTTACATTGATTTTTTTCTCCAAAGAATACATCTGTTAACTAGTATCCTGTTCTTAAATTCCAAGGAGTTGTGACAATTATTTTCCCTTACAAGAGCATACAATTTATAGGAAACGATATGCTATCTAAGAAACAAGTTTATTGTCTCTTAGCAAAACTGTACAGCAATGAAAGCTTAGCTACATAAATTTAAATTAATCTTCCATTACTACAGGTGATATTTATTTCAGTTCCTCTTGTAGTATAAGTTATAGTGGAGGTTGCTTCCACCTGGATGTACCAAGCAAAGCTTTAGGGATTTACGCAGTTAATCATTGAAAGAGATATATGGCAGAAGGAATTTGAGATGATTAAAGTAAGACTAATTTAAACTGTATTTCAGATCACACAGCCGTCTAAGGATCGCTAAGCAAATAGTGCTTCCAACTGTTCACTTGCTATTCTCTCTTTGGGCTCTGCTGACAGGTTCTTCCACTGACAGAAAAGAATCGAGAGCTTTTCAAGTAGAAAAACTAGACAGAAATTGTAATTAATAAATAAAGAGGAGAGTTTTGGGGCATGCCTAGAATTTCCAACTTTGGGGGGTGGCGAGAATAAGAAATTACCAGCTTTCCTGACATTTTCCTATCCTGTTAAGACTCCTGCAGCTCTGCATGAGGATTCTATTCAGGGAGAGTGATAGGTGTACAACTTTTAAGCTTTTTAAGACAAGCTGTATATGTACCTGCTTTAAGGTGCTCTCAGTTTTGCTAGTTAAAAATGGGATCAATTAGACTGGTAAGTACAATGGACAGATTTTTCCAACATCATATAACCACCTCCCCCCCCCCCCCACACTATGTTTCAGACAAGACCTAACCTCTTTATCTCTGTCTACTACAAATTCCTAGAGGGGAAAAAACCTGTCATTTCCTGCTTTCTACACTTACACTGTGAAAAGAGATTTATGATTAACAAGGTTGTCACTATCGGTAGCAAGAGAAAAGCATATAGGAGAATAGAAAGCTTCTAATAATGAGTCAAGCCATTGGTCGAGCCACCATACAACTGGATGACAGCAGCTCTCTAAGGTTTCAGTCTTGATTTCACAAGCCTTAACTGAAGACCCCTGCCATCTACTGCATGCAAAGTAGGGGGTTTACTGCTGAGTTATCATCCTTCACTACTACAATCTTAAATTTAGGTTACATCTGTGTCAATGGATGCCCAAATCCTGGCATTCACAATTGTGGCTAATGCCAACACTCCTCATCCTAAATCTGGGGCTTTCCCTAGACTGTCCCCTTTTTTTCATGGATAGAAGCATCTCAAAGCTTACTTACTTTGCAAGAAAACCATTACAGTGCTTTTAGCTACAGCTACAAGGCCATCACATTCTTTTCTATATATATAGGCAGACAAGACCATTACAGGTCAAACAAAGCCAAAGCAGAAAGAAAGGGAATGTGATTCAGAAGGGTTCTCTCAGTTTCATGACGAACAGAAGACTATTCTTTTCTTAAAAGCAATTGAATGAAATTCCCAAATCAATCATAAAACCAGAGGAATTTAAAGAGCCACTTCAGAGGTACCAGGAGAACTGAAAGAACCACTTGGAAACAAAGATAAACTACAATGGTATTCACAGGTGAGTTCAGACAGATGTTGTACAGCAGTTTTTATGGCAAAAGGAATAGATTTTCAATATGACATAAACATCATTACTACATGCATTATGTACTGGAATCAATAAAAGTAATACTGTTGGCTTCCAGAGATGTCTTACTAATCATTAGCAGAGTGCACCAGGTTCAGCTGAAGGAACAATCCAGTTAATCTTATTTCCAGTGACTGCACAAGTCAGTTATATAGCTGATTCTATACAGTCTTGATCCAGACGCTGTAAAAGTTAAAAGAGGAGAAGCATCCAGCAAATGTATCATTTATTTAAATTTAGGCAATTTCAAACCAACTCAGGGCCTCCTTTTTATCCTGGCATTTTTTATTCCTTTTAGTTCTGGGATAAAATATGGTTACCAATAATCCAATGACTGCAAATCCCTGTTCAGCCAGACAGGAGTTTAGAGACCCTTTTTCACCATGGAGGAGAACTACAGCTGCCCAGAGTCTTTTCAAATATGGTAGCTATAAT
This sequence comes from Oxyrhabdium leporinum, assembly GCA_032468155.1. Classification (NCBI taxonomy): domain Eukaryota; kingdom Metazoa; phylum Chordata; class Lepidosauria; order Squamata; family Cyclocoridae; genus Oxyrhabdium; species Oxyrhabdium leporinum. The sequence continues at coordinate 189,562 of JANHFL010004205.1, forward strand.
CGATTTTACACTTGAGGCCCTACCCAAAAAGTTTGGAGTGCGCTTAGAAAATCTGCACATTGATAATCTTTTCATTTGTCAACTGCCAAAGGCCATATACGATGCCAATACATTACAACTTGGGAGTTCTTGGAAAGAATCTGACATCTATTAAGGCCAACCCAGCTAAAGAACTGGTAGTTGTGACTTCAGGTTATCGTGAACAATAATAATAACAATAATAACAATAATAATAAGCGCAAAAGGCAGCTTGACTTGGAACAGCTTACATCCTGCGACAATACCCTTAGCACCATTAAGCAACATCTGCCTATTCCAGATCCTTGGAAAGGACTCAACAGGTGGATAAAAATGCCCAATCCAGATGAAACATCTGGCTACCGATGTGACCAAACATAATAATGATACATCTGGTTGACTGTGAGACCAACAACAATAATCCTTTGTGATATACAAGCTTCAAGTGCGTCTTCTTCACTGTCCTTCACATTTGACCACCATCAGCATCGACAAAATCACCACCAGTCAATTGCAAAAGCAGCTTTGCTTGGAATAGCATACATCCTGTTACACCATCACCATCCTGTATCACGGTTAAACGAAAACATCTGCCTATCCCAGGTCCTTCGGAAGGTCTTGATAAGTAGATAAAAATGCCAAATCCTGTCTAAACCTCTGGCTGACTGTGCGATGAACCTTAATAATAATCAAATGACAATTTCTACCTCTCCCAGGTCCTTCAGACAGTCTGAACAGCCGGTTGATTTGTGGCCAACTGTAATAACAATGGTCAACAAGAAACACAAAACAATTTGTGGTGGTGATAAGAAAGACAAAAAAAGTCTGGAGAGTGGATGTTGCAGAAACCTGGAGATAGCAGAAGAGAAGAGAAAGAACTGGAGAAAATCACAAAACACAAAGATCTGCAAATAGAAGTAGAATGAATGCGGCAAAAGAAAACAAAGATAGCACCCAATAGGGATAGGTATATCCCAAAACAACTGGCGCGCCGCTAAACATGATTGGCATTGACAAAATCACCACGAGTCAGTTGCAAAAGGCAGCTTCACGTGGAATAGTTTACATCCTGCAACGGTACATTTAACACCATCAAATAACAACCACCTGCCTATCCCAGGTCTTAGAAAGGACTTGATAGGTGGACAAAAATGCAAAATCCAATCCAAACATCTGGCTGCCTATAACAACGCAAAACATGATTTGGTCTTTCAATTAAGATGAATGGCAATGAAATAGAAGGCTAACTATAGATAACACTAAATTAAAAGGGACTGCAAAAGCAGAGAAGGGAAGCTCCCAAGCGCTACACTCACCAAGCTGGCCAACTTTTCATCTTTGCAAATCTGGTGTGTGTGTGTGTGTGTACGTGCGCGTGTGTGTGTGTGTGCTCTTTCCAAGACTCTTCTGTGCATCATAAACAATGTTGATTTTTAAGCTTGTGGTGGATTCCAAGATCCCTGGAGTTTGATGAGAGCTAAAGCCTCAAACATGGGAAGTTGCTTCCTGCCTGGTCTAAGGGGACCTTGGTATTCTAATGCACACAATATGGATGCCTGTGAAATATGGTCTCAGAGGATAAAATAAAACATCTTGTACTCCACAAAGTATTTCTATAGGGGCCTTAACAGCTTTCAAAAAGAAATCGCTACTTAAAAAAAAAATGTAGAATGCATGTAATTGCCAATAATTTCTACTAAATTCTAATGCTTACCCAAACAGTCTCCTTTCAACATATATTGTTCTTATTTCTATTTCCAACAGCAGCCTTGTCTGTACATTTGACATAAGTGAGGATTATTTTGTATTTTTATAAATTCATACAGGCAGCTGTACCAATTTATGAGATTTGTCTCAAAAAAAATTGAAAAGACATTGTTTTATCCTTTTCATGACAATTGAAAATACTCGTTCTCAAAGTGAATATAGGTCAAGAATTTTGTTAGTTTTATGAATCTGCATGCAGTTCTTGTATATAATGCTATATCTTAATGTATGTTTCTTTTATGTTTTATTGAGTTGATTTAATTTTTCTGATATTCTGAGCCACTCAGGTCATCAGATCAGCAGCATACAAATTTAATAAATTATCATTATTATTAATTATCTGTAGAGATGGAGATTTTTCAAATTGTAATTCAAATACTATTGTGAATTGCAAAGTTAAACTTGTGATGTGTTGTAAGTTTTTAAAGCAGTTAAAAACCAGTTCTGTGAGCGCACGCTTCGCCAATGTACTTGCGCGCAGCATTCAAAATACAGCAATTTGAAACTCAGCTGGGCCACGCGACTCAGCTGAGCCAGAAAGAAGGAAATATAGAAGAGGATAGGGCAGAGGTAGGGGCCAGCTGGTCAGAACTACCCATTCGCTAGAACTGGTTCAAACAGGCAGCAGCCCGCCATTGTCCCCCACTTCTCTCTATCTTGGTGAAACTTTCTTGAAATGTTCCCAGACTCATTCAGGTTTGACTGTGAAGTGCAAAATTTGTGGAGCAAGAACTTTTATGTTAAAAAATTGGTTTGCTAGTAGGTATACGTGCTCTATTATTTTAATTAGTTTCTTCCTCATTTTTTAAAAAGAGAATCACTATTAACCCAAGAGCAACCTAAATATCTAAGGTGCTGAAACAGAAATAAATGCATTAATCCATAGATTTGGTAGACTGGAAACTAGTCCAACCATCCCATACATAACACATGGATGTCAAACTCGATTTCATTTAGGGCCACATCATGTTGTGTTTGACCTCGGGGGTGTGTGTGTGTGGCAAGGGTGGCCAGTATGATGTCATTTGTGTTGGGGGCACTTGTGGTGGCTTGGGCGCTCTGCCAGCAAAAATGGGCTCCCGAGCTCCATTTTTAGCTACGACGGCCTCCTGCAACCCTGTGCCAGTGAAAACAGAACGCAGAGGGGCCATATGCAACCCTCACGAGCTCCATTTTCAGCTACAAACCTTCTGCCAGCAAAAACAGAGCTCAGGAGCTTTCTCTGGCAGAGGCACCGTGGGCCGGTCCTTCGCTGTTTCCAGGGCAGCCCTGAGGACCAGATCTAAGCACCCCGCAGGCCACATCCAGACCCTAGGCTTTGAGTTTGACACCCCTGCCATAACATATTATCCTTCATCATCCACATACCAGTATTGCTATCTTTACTTATATCCCAGATTTTCAAGTGACTTATTTGATGTTATAATTGTGGGCATGGAAAATGATGGAAAATGATGACCCATCAAAGATATCCTCACATGTATATCCAAATTTTGGTGCTATTGTAGTTTGTCATAAAGGCAACAATCTTAGTTTTCCTGAAAATATGGTAATGATAAGCTTTCCTCTCCATCTAATCATTCCTTTCTTATCATTTTTTGTTCCCAAGTCATCTACAACCAAAACTTTACAAATTTATGGTGAATAACAATATAGTTATAGATAGTTTCCTTGTTGATCTCACTTTGCTTTTCTTTCAAAAAAATAAAATTTCCTTCCACGATTTACTAACTATGATGTTTGAATTTAGATGATTTTTTTTTCCTCTCAAAACATCAGGAATGGTAAAAACCACAACTAATCATAGCTTCCGACTATGGCTTGTGGAGGTGATGAGGGAGGTAGAATTAGAGCGACTGATTCCGACATCTCAATAAACAAACCATGGCAAGAGCTTTTCTGGGATGAAGAACCCAGACTACATTATATATTAATATTTGAACTTTCATCGTGAATCTGTAGTACTTAAGAGTATTAATAAGACATTCTCAATCCGGCCAGGATCTTATTAGCTGCCACAGGTATCCCTAGCTGTGGCCACACCCAATCATAAATTCCACTGTTCTAAAAATATCCGCTGTCAATATATAATTTCTTTGCAGTAATATAAATTGCTTTTACAAGCTCTCTCTGCTGCAAAAGTCATTTCCACACTGCAGTGCTGCAGTGAAGGGAGCACCTGGTGAAGAAACCTGTCTAACACTTAATTACTAAACACCACTCTCCAGTAAAACAGTAGCTTGAGTGCACAAATATTCTGTATAAATCCTCACACCAAGACTGACCCTCTCTGACTCTACTTCACACCTCAGAAGAAAAAAAAAAGCGGAAACCACTGAAGGTCTTTCTACAATCTCAGACAGCATGTATTTGCAAACTGTATTTGCAAACTGCTAAACCACAACAGGATTTCACAAACTGTATGTTAGATCTGCCTTTCCCTAGCTATGAGTGTCATTTCCACTATATAATCAGCCATTCTAGACAGCCGCTTAATACTGACCCACAGCAAAAGTTCAATTGCTTGCTGGATCTCAATCCCTGGCTATTCTGTTTGCTAGCCAACAGCCTTTGGCTGAAATGGAAGAGGTACATAATCATTTTTGATCAGCTCTTGATAATCCCTTCGATTCACTCACATAGCTCCATGCTCTTCTCGAACAGGGGTTCACCACCCCCGGCACTGGGCCACAGCATGCCAGAAACCAGGCTGGACAAACAAGAGAAGCCCCATTCATAGGCAGCACGTGAAACACCCCCCTCCCCTCCAGTTTACAGAAAAAAACTCTCTCCATGAAACTGGTCTCTGTTGCCCAAACGGTTGGGGGCTGTTGCTCTAGAAAAACACAGGAACCAGTCACAGTCCTAAAAGGAAATGTGATTATATTGCTAGATAATGGAACTAAGTGCAACTTAACAAATGGTAGTATGTGGTAGTACGGAAATCTGCGGATCTAAAGAAGTCTGATAAGTAATATGAATTACAAGTGGTCCTCGACTTATGACAATTGAGACCAAAATTTCTGTTGCTAAGCGAGTTAAGTGACTTTTGCGCCATTAAGTGACTCTTGCCCCATTTCACAATCTTTCTTGCCACAGTTGTTAAGTTAGTAACACGGTCGATAAGTGAATCTGGTTTCCCTGTTGACTTTGCTTGTCAGAAGGTCGCAAATGGCAATCACATGACCCCGGGACACTGCATCTGTCATAAATATGATGCCAAGGGCCTGAATTTTGATCTTGTCATCATGGGGATGCTGCAATGGTTGTAGATGTGAAAAATTGTCTTAAGTCACTTTTTTCATTGTAACTTCAAACAGTCACTAAACAAACTGTTGTAAGTCAAGGACTACCTGTAGTTATAAATGTTAAGCAGTCCCAAACACTCTCTGCCATATATGCCCTTGGTCCCATATATGCACATACTTTTCTGTATTTTTAAGCAACCATATTACTGTGCTGACCCGGGTTGGGCACGGAAGCGACATAACTGAAGTGAAGGCTGAATTCCATTTTATTGCTCCAACCTTCCCCCCAAATCCCCAGAGTTCACTGCAAATTCAAGAGCAGATCTCTAAACACGCCCACACGCTTCCAATAGTTCTTGGCTGCTAGACGTCCAGAAAAGCAGCACAATCCTGGGAGTAGAAGCGGTATGGAAAACATGACCATGGGCCGTCCTCCTTGCTTGGAAAGTTCACTGGGGCTGCAGCAAAAACCCGGAGCAGAGTGGTGTTGCTGCACGCTCGCACAAAGCCAGGCTAGGCAAGGTAAGGCAAGTTGAATTAAAGCAAAGCAAGGCAAAGCAAGGCCTCAAGACATCGGTATTCACAAGTGTGCCTGGAAGAATGCAACGTTTGTTCCCGACGAACGCCACCCCCTCCCCCAGTGTCTCTTTAAATCCTATTCTCCAGGTAAGCCTGGGGACGAGGGGCAGGGTGCCCTCCTCCCGAGTCACCCTGCGTTGATCCTGCCTCCTCTCCATTCTCGGGGATCAGACGGGTGAGGCAGTTGCTCTTCTCTGGAGCTCTGTCGCTCCTCTACTCTGCTGCCTGTCTTTTCCATCTCCTCCCCCCTCGCTCAGTCGTCCTGCGCCCTCTCTTCCTCTCTGACAACCCTTCCGAAGCCCAAGGGACCCGGGGCTGCCTCATCTGCTCCTCCGGGGCCAGAGAGGCTGCACCAACTTCCTCTCTTGGCCCCGTCTCCGTCTCCTCCTCTTTCTTGGACCCGGCCTCTGAAGGGGTCATGACAATAACTTTATATGCCAATGAACAGTTGTGAGCAATTTAGCAGTAAAGCCAACTTATGGAGTTTGTACTATACACGAAACCCTTCTAGAAACTGAAATCACTTCAAGGATGTACAGGTATAACCATAATTGGGACTGGGATTTCTGTTGCTAAGTGATGCAACCATAAAGTACAATGCCAAGTGACCATATTGATTAGCAAACAGGGCATAGATGCGAGGAGAAAATAATTAGGTGGAGGAAGTTGAAGCGCCTATGTGAGTTGTAAGTGCAGGTGGGATGCCAAGAGCCTGAATTTTTATCATATGGGACCATAGGCGGTGCTGCAATGACAGAAACTTCAGGCACTGGTCATAACTGCCTTTCTTCGGTGCAGCTATAACTTCAAACAGTTGCCGAACAAATGGTTGTTAAGTCAAGGACTACCTGTAATGAAGTTGATGTCCAGCAGTATAAAGTTTAGAAAAATCACTGGAGGGATTTCTCCCTTTATCAAATGAGGCTGAAGATGTCAATTTCATTACTTCAGCACTGTACTCTGACAGGTCCTTAGTTGGCTGTTTCCATAATTGTCAAAAATAATGTGATTAATAAACCCATTAGTAAAGGGTGAGTGGATATCCACAACACAGGCCTTCTAATTCTGTAAGCTGATCTGGCTAACAGAGACATCCTTTTTGCTAATACGTGGGCTGGTTTCCTATTAAGAGGAACATTATTTAAAATAAATGAATTCCCTAACCCTTTGGCCAATATCAAGTTGTTTTGGAATATACTCCCCCCCCACCCCCAATACTGTCTTGGTATAAAATTATATATTTTGAAAAAAAGTATATTTCACCATCGCATATCTCAGGGCTATCAAACTCCCAGCCCACGGGCCGGATGCGTCACACGCCTGGTTTAGCGAAGGGAAAAAAAGTCCCGATATGCCGCTGTGGCGACGTGAGTTTGACACCCCTGGCATATCTGAACGAATATATAATTGAGAGCAAACACGGACAGTAATGCTGCTTATATAAGAAACTATCTTTTAATAGTATCAATACAGATTTGGTTTTTTCCAAAATTCAAAGCCCTTAATTTATTTTGCTCATCTCACAAATATTTTATAAAAACAAAGATAATTATGTCAGTCCCTAATAAAGAATAAGATACAACCCCTCACACCCCTTTTGCCTCATGCTAGAAAAAAAATGCTTCTTTTACTTACTACTTTGGTTTAAATCAGGATTAATTATTCTCTCTATAAGTCACCCGAAAAAAAACCTGTAACCAAATACAATTTTCATTTGACAGAAAGATCTACTAAAACAGTCTGAGGCAGAGAGATATAGTACTAAAGAACTTGCCTGACCTTTCATAGTTTTTTAAGATTAAGCTACTGTAGATGCCAAAAATTGCACAATCTGACACACGATAAACTAACCAAACTTTATTAAATGTATGTAACCTGATAATGCTTTTAAAAGTAAGTTATCAAATTCTAAACAATCTGTTATATGGAAAAGTTATAGAATTCTACGAAATGAACTGTATTAAAGCATCACTGCCATCCTATTCCATTCATAGGTGCCACATTTGCTACACAAAAATCACGAGGCCAGTTTAGTTGTAACATACGTTGACTCCAATAGCGGAAGTGGTGGACCAGTTCACAGCATTAATCTTTGTGGTGTTTAGAAATTTTTGTTAAAGCTACTCAGAAACTTGCTATCTGGTTTTTATAGATGTTTTCACAGCCTAGTGTCAGAAAATGTCAGAATTTATAAGGAAGAGAATATGTGTTGAGAGGAGGGATAGCAGGGCGCATCTCTTTACTATGGTTAAGGAAGGCTCACATTTCAGGTTCCCTGACTCCATATGGCATTGCTTAAAAATGAATCAACAATTTTGCTTTCCCAAACACCTCTTGCTGCTACTGTATGAATGGTGACAGCCAAGGATCAACAAATATTTTAGCCTCGTTTCCGCAACAACATAATCCTCAGCTAGGGAAAGTCTGTAATGCTTCTGCTTCTTCATTTTAAAGCTGCAAAATATTGATAATGCAGTATCCTAAGACATTGAACCAGAAATGCAGGGAAATCTAATTTTTTTACAGGCCAATTATAGGGTTAAAGCGTGAACGAGCACTGCTCTTCTGTGCCTATCAACATCCAATTTGCTTACATGGGAAAGGATTCTTTTTTTCCTTTACAAGTGAAAAAAAAAGTTACCTCTGAATTAGACTGCTTTTTCCCCATGAAGAGAAGAAAACAGATTCTCCCTCTAGAACCCTGGGGCAGGAGGGGGGTGCCAAGAGCACCTCTTACCATTCGAGTCTTCCACTTCTTCAGCAGTAGTGTGGTTCTTGGAGGCATGTTGAGCATGCGAGGTTACAAGGCTGATAATTCGTGGTCTTGGTAGTGTCAATGCCTTCCCATGCACTTTCAGGGAGTGCTCTTTTAGCTGGCTGATTGTCATGGTGGAAAATGAACAGGAGGAACATTTGTACGCATGTTCACCTGTTTGAGCAAAACAACAAGCAAGTCATCAGCTCACAGGACAACAGGAGGGGGGGGAAGTAGGGGGGTGAGAAAGGAAGCTTGGGAGGGGAATATTTTTCTTCAAATGGAATCAGCAATGGGAATCAGCAATGGGTCTAACAAAATTCCATGGGATCCTCCTTTGCATAGTCCTACAGAATAAAATTGTTGGAACTGTCCTATTTCCTTTAGTTTCAGGACCAATGCTGAAACTTGGTTAACGTACTAGAAGCCATTCTTTCCTTCAAACCAAAAGTTTTGGAAAGTGGTTTGTCATTGCATTTTCCTAGTGCTGAGAGCGAATGACTGGCCCAAAGTCTTAGTCATATTGCCTAGGACAGGGTTAGAACCAGAGGTGGGATTCAAAACTTTTAGCAATGGGTTCGTTGCCTGGTTGCTGGGTGGGCATTGCCATGGTGGGCATGGCCTAGTCAGCCTCCTGCACTACGGCAGGGGGCGGGCGTTTTCACCCTCCCTGGCCTCCAGAGGCTTTCCTTGAGCCTCCAGGAAGGTGAAAATGGCCTCCCCAGGCTCTGGAGGCTTGAAATGTGCCCGTTTCCGGCCTTTCCGAACTTCTGGCAGGCCCATTTTTCACCCTCCCGAGCCTCCATGCGCGCCTTGCACTTACCTGCATCCAAAATGGGCCACGTGGAGACTCCTGGGAAGGTAGGGGAGGGGTGGGAGGGGCAGGATGGGTGAGGCCAGCCAGGAGTGGGATTTGGCGGTTCACCGAACTGCACAGAATCTTTGCTAAGGGTCCGCCCGAACCCCTGAGAACCCCCAGCAAACCACCCCTGATTAGAACACACAGTATCCCAGTTTGTAGCCTGGTACCTTAAGCGCTATACCAAATAATCTCTAATATGAGAGATTGTACATTCAGATAAATGAGCTGCTGATTGTTATCCATAGTGAAAGTTCCCTATATGCATGGCATATTGACGGGACAGCAAAGCCTAACAAAAATTGCTTGAGGGGGCAGAAAATGGGGATGGGGCAGCTTCGCTTGAGGAAACAAGTAAATCTCCAAGAGATAAAAAGGGAAATACCAGGGGCTAACGTGTACAGTGAAAACATAATATTCATGCCAAACAGTACTTAAATGATAATAACCCTCATTAACATGATTAATGATGTGTTACTTGTACCGTGTTGATTGAGGTCATGAGTCCAGGGGTGAAACTGTAAACTCTCCTAGTGTGTCTACTGGTAACTACTAATTAATCCTTTTATTTGAATTGAACTTGACATTTGGGCATCATACATAGAGACTTACATGCCCATCACATTATTTCTTTCCCGGGGAAGCAAGGTAAGTGCAGAAAAGGAACAGGAAAATGTAACCCAGAGGAATTAAAAGCATAGATATCAAAAGGAGAAGGAAATTTAATTTAGACCGGTAGTTCTCACTTCGTTCAGTGGCAGGTGTTAAGTACCATTAATAAGTGATAGCACTGATACATGGTACTTACAACTGGTCCTTGTAGCTGCAGCCATCACAGTGCACCCCCAGTCATGTGATTACAATTCAGGCATTCGGTAACTGCCCTGCATTTCCAATCATCATAGCATCCTATGGTCATGTGATCACGATTTGTAACCATCCCTGCTGGCTTCTCACAAAGTCAATGGGAAAACTGACAGGAAGTTGCAAATCACAAGTCATGTGATGTCGCTGCTTTACAACTGTGTGTCTGTCACTTAATGATGGCAACTGGGGCTGCCAGAATTGTCACGAACCACCATAGTTGTATGACATCGTGCTTAACAAGTGCACAACTTAATGATGGGATTTCTGGTCCCAATTTCCATTGTTAAATGAGGATTTACCTGTAACACCGTAATTTTCCTTATCTTTCTATACTTGAGAATCATTCCTGCATCACTACCACCACCTGACATTTATAATTCTTCAAAGTCATAAAAGCAGCATATATAACTAAAATGGTAAAATAGAACAGTAAAATATATGTCATTGGGGAATGAGCCTCATGTAGATGGCCTGATGGAAATAATTTCTACTTTCTACTTGTCTTCAATCTGATTCCCAAAGAGCCAGTTCAGCACCTGAGGGCAGGAAAGAAGCAATTTATGGAAGAACCAACTTGGAATTAAGCAGAAATTTCCTGAGAATTAGTCAATGGAACAGCTTGCCTCCTGAAGTTGTGGGTATTCCATCGCTGAAGTTTTTAAAGAAAAGATTGGACAACCACTTGTCTGGGATGGAATAAAGACACTTACCCTAGGCAGGGGGTTGGACTAGAAGACCTCCAAGGTCCTTTCCAACCCTATGATTCTATGACTTCTAACCCATCTTACATTCTGATAATCTTTCATTTTACAGATCTAATGCAGCGTAATAGAGTTATGGGGCAACTAGTTTTGGTGCCTGAGCAACTGAGAACATTTGAAGATGCACTAACAAGTGAATATAATGATGTTAGATGGAAAATGTGCAAAAGGATCAAAGGACAAAAAGGAGCGCAATTAGGAATTAAGTGATAAAGGGGTTTCAAATTTTACAAGGACACTGTCTTTGACAACAAGACTGCTCCAAGATCTGGTGGATGTTATATAATAATGCTTATTTAGGGTAACTGTTTATGATGAACAAAATTTCAGTTTAAAAAACAAAACGTCATTTAGGTGGAGGAAAAGATGGCTGTTTCAAGACATTACAAAGTATGAATGGTGTTTTCAAGAACTACTATATGAACACAAATCATTTTTTTTTCTACTGAGGCAGACTAACATTTATGGATCAGGTCTGCCCATTCAACCCTCCTGCCATTTGCCAGGGGAAGGACGAGCTAGAAGGAGCTCACAAAATAATACGATTGAAAGGGTAGTTATTGCATGGAATATTTGTTGTGCTATCAGTCACTTTTGACTCATGGTGATTGCCTAGACAAGTACTGCATCTTTTGGCAAAAACTTTGGAAAGTGGTTTGTCATTGCTTTTTCCTAGTGGTGAGAGAGAATGACTCACAAAATTCAAGTCACACTGCCTAGGGCATGACTAGAACTCACAGTCTCCTAGTTTCTAGCCTGACACCTTAACCTCTATACCAGGGGTGTCAAACTCAATTTCATTGAGGGCAGCATCAGGGTTGTGTTTAATCTCGGGGGGCCGGGGCCAGCTCGATGTCACTCATTGAGGCACTGTTTTCCTCCACAACGGCCCTCCTGGGCCCCGTTTTTGCTGGCAAAAGTTTGCAGGAGGCCATCACGGCCCAAAATGGAGGCCAGGAGGACCGTGTGCAGCCCTCCCAAGCTCCCTTTTCGCTGGCAGAGGCACCATGGGCCGGTCCTTCGCTGTTTCCAGGGTGGACCCACGGGCCAGATCTAAGCACCCCTGGGCCTTGAGTTTGACACCCCTGCTCTATACCAAACTGCCTCTAATACTAAAGATTGTACATTGTACATTATCATGTCCCAGGATAATGTTGCAGGATCCAATCTGGATCGATCACCGGGACCAGAGGTGTAGTCTTCCAAGCTTCTGAACCTGTGCTGGAGTCCATCCTCAGGGTTCTATCTCACCAGGAATTCCCTGAGGTTGGGCTCTAGCACATTTCTGAAAGCTTGGAAGATTAAACCTCTGGTCCCAGTGACCAACCCAGATTGGATCCTGCATCATACATTCAGATAAATGAGCTGCTGACTTTTTCTGCACTAGGAAACAGGAGATATTCATGTGAGTGAGAATACCCACCATGAACTGATTCTAGTGTTTCTTCTAAGTACAATCCCAGTAGACCAAAACACACACTTCAGCCAGAAGTTACAACATGAGTATATGAGAATAAGAATTGACAAGAGGAAAATAAATTACAGTTCCTTAAAATGCTTTGCTAAATATATTTATAAACAAGCACATCAGCCAACTGATGACAGAAAAATGACTATTCCAAATGCTTAAATACTAAAAGCAAAAATGCCAAAGTCTACAGCAGGATGAACATGGGTTTATATATATCATTCATATTCTAAGTTCGTTCACTAAACAGAAGTTCCATAGATGTGAATATTTAGGGTAAATGTTAGAATAACAAAACGGCTCTGCATCCCTCAAAGTGAGTTATGTAGAATAAAAACAGAAAATAGAATATGGAAGTTACCGGAGAATATTATGAGAGGCTCAGTTTCGTAGTACAGAAAGGTATTATTTGATTCCTCCATTAAGACAGCAGCATATAACCCCAAAATACACTTCAGCAAGTCACCAAATGCTTTCAGCCCTCCTGCTCTACTTCTGGTTATGCAGCTAATAATTCAACAACCCAAACAAACCCTCTGACATTAAAAACCAAGCAAAAGATATTCTGCAAACACACAATTAATTGGCCTAAACTGCTTTCAGAAGGATTAGTTGCATTATATACATTAGGTCAAGAATCTCAAAAATCTAAAGAAAATATTGGTAGCAAATCAAATAAAAAACCTAAGTAGGATCTGCGGCTACAAAGAAATATAATAGCATTTTCAAAAGCAACACTTCATTTGTTTTTTTTTTAAGTTTCAAAAGAAATCCCCAAATCATTTTCCATTTAAGAGTCAACTGAAACGAACACCTAGTAATATTAAAAAATATACAGTGCAGCATACCTGGGCTCTCAAGTACAACTTTATTACGTGAGAATAAAGGGCGAATCCAGTTTATTCCAAAAGTCCCTTTCAACTATATGATAGCAATAGCACTTAGACTTATATACCACTTCACAATACTTTACAGCCCTCTCTAAGCTGTTTACAGAGTCAGCATATTGCCATCCCCAACAATCTGGGTCCTCGTTTTACCGACCTCGGAAGGATGGAAGGCTGAGTCAACCTTGAGCCTGGTGAGATTCGATCTGCCAAACTGCTGGCAGCCAGTGATCAGCAGAAGTAGCCTGCAGTAGTGCATTCTAACCACTGCCCCACTGCGGCTCTTGATTCTAGTGTATTAGTCCATTTACAATGCTGAATAAGTGTTTTCAGGATATGTATAAGCAAGTGTACAAGCAGCCACCGTTCCTCTACTGACTAGATAAAAGAGCTGTCATTCAGAGACACTACACAGAAATTCCTTTAATTATCAAGATTATTAGCCATGTAGATAGCTCGTGTATATGAATGTGCTCAACCCATGTTTAAAACCATCTAGGCTAGTGGCCAATACTGTATCTAGTGCTAGAAAATTCCACAAGTTAATTCTGTACTCAATCAAAATAGAACTGAATAAAAATAGTACCTCTGTTATGTCTAACTTTGAAATAAAATACCAGTTTTGAATAGAAATGTAATCACAGAGAGAAAAAAATATCAGGGCAGAAATAAGTCATATGATCCTAACGTGTAAACTTTGGTAAAACTGTAGCAGCTCAGAACACAATGAAGATCATATAACCACATCTTCATATTTATGGCTTTGTTAAAGAGGAACACAAACATTGAAAATCACATGCAAATATTTTCAGGTTATAACATTGGCTAAACATTCCTGAAAGAACATAAACTGGAATGAATGACTTCAGGGCACACCTTCAGCAATATAATTTCCTAAAGATCTGATCTCAAAATTATAGAGAGTTATCACTCAATTATCACCTGGAAGGAGCTTGGAAATCTGAGTGGTGGGGCCAATCTACCCTCTTCCCCACCCAAATTTTTTGGGACTAACTGATATATGAAACCAAAGCTTATCAGAGACGAACCCGTAATAGGACAGAACACAACAGCCAATCAAAGACTATGTTATACTTATTGAAGAACTAAGACTTACAAAAATGGTCATAGACATAACTATAAAAAATAAAATTTGCAACTACCATATCCAGTATTCCGTAATATTATTTTAAGTAAGAAGTTTCTAACTATGTTTGCTTTAACAAGCTTGTATCTTTCTCAACAACATTAGCTTTGAAGAGAAATCTCTAAAGCCCACAGCTATTATTGAAATTCTTGGTTTTGAAATGTATGCCCATAAACTAATGAGTTGGCAGGCCGTACTTAATTATTTTCAAGCTATTGTTAGTTATGTTGCTGATAAAGAGCACAGTCAAAATTATAACTGTCAGATTAAATTCTCATTTAACAAACTCACCTAACTTCTCTGTGCTTCTCTGAACAGACTACACATTGTAATACTTACTAGAATTTAGGTAAACCATAGGAGCTGAAGTTTCTGAATATTGCTTATTAAAATATTCATGGTTTCCCACAATTTTAAAGGGGTCCATAAATTCAAAGGTTATAAAGTCTTCCCTGGAGATCACTAAGACTCCTTGGGTTAATATGTAACATGTTCGGATTCCTATCTGAATGTGATTTCTTAGAATACACATGCTTCAAAATGTACATTTAAGCATGATCTGTCCATGAATGTCTATTAAAGTGTGCACTTCATTCTTGTTGCTTATTCTCATTGAACCATACAGTAACATCATATCTCCATATCCTCATAAAAGTGTTCAATATGGGATCTTTGCACAGTAACAAAAAAGCAGACTGTTAACGTAAACACAAAATTATGCCAAACAACAAAATACGCAAGGAATAATGGCTATGACTAGACTCAAAACAAAGTGTAAAATTACACCGCGTAATCTGAATCTGAACATTTGGCACAGCTCTTTTATTTCAACCTGATTAACATTTGCTATCCAAAGGGGATGGCTGTTCTGTTGTAGCCTAAGCTCTTAATTCAACCTCTTGCCCTGGTTTCCACCCTAGTAGAAGTTTAATTATGGCTCTGGAATTAAGTTCCAGCTTGTGTCTAATTTAGGATCACCTAACTCAGTTGGTTCAATTCCAGCTTAAGATTTGCTGAATGGAGAATTAGCTTAACTTAAGCGCTCTTCCCCTAATTGGCCCCAAGGCTCACTTTAAGGCTGCAAGCTACTGTTAATTGATGAGGCTATAGCAGCAGAAAACAGCGAGGGGGTGGGGGGGTGGGAGAAAGGAAGGGGACCTTCTTTTATGAATCTCGGGAAGAGACTTACCAGCATGGACTTTGAGTAGGTGAGTTTTCAGCCGGCTATTATAAGAGGACTTGAAAGGGCAGAGTTTGCAGCGAAATGGTTTGTGATGTCCGTGGTGCGCTTGCATATGGCGATCCAAACTTGGCAGGAGAAAAGCAGCAATGGGAAGCAAAAAAGAAAGAAGCAAAAATATCAATCATTTCAACCAGTATGGGATGACTGAAACATCTACTGTATACCACCTGCACCGGCACAGATTTGTTTTCTTTTCACAGATAAAGTGCACTGCAGAAGAGGTGCAGGAACATGAATATTATATTATTTATTAGATTTATATCCTGCCTTTTGCTCAGGAGCTGAAGGTAGCGTATTTAAAGAGCTCCCTCCTCCAACTTCCCCTTCAATAGCATCACCGTGTGCTAGGTAGGATAGAGAGTGAATGATGGGCCCAAAGTCACCAGGGAGCTTAAGCAACTGAGAGCGGACAAGAAACTGGTCTCTCTTCTCCTGATCTAATATCTTCACCACCACTAGCCCCCTGAGCTGCAAGCCAGATCTCTCCAGTGGCCCCATCGATGGGTTAGAAAGCTCAAGCAGTAGCAATTCAGGGCAGAAAGAAGGAAGAAAAGGAGAAGCATCACACAACTGTACCTCTGCCAGAAGAGTGGATATGAGTCTCCTGAAGGGCTGAGGAGGAAAGGAAGAAAGTGGTCACCTATATCCAATATGCTCTCTGGTCAAATTAGCTTCTCCTCATGGGACCATGTACATTGGTCCTACAACTGCCTGTGGCCAGGTCCATCTTTTTTAAAATTTTATTTTAAGACTGACGTCTCAGCTCACAAGGCCCAACGTAAACACTTCTTCTATCTCCACTATAGCAATAGCATTTATATACCACTTCATAGTGCTTTACAGCACTCTCTTAAGCGGTTTACAGAGTCAGTATTTCCCTCCCC
>JANHFL010004205.1:206144-217500 GCA_032468155.1 Oxyrhabdium leporinum
GGCCATAATAATAAACAGGAGACCATTTCAGAACAATTGATTGCAGAAAAACACAGAGGAGTGTATTTCATCCTGAACGGTGTGAGAGTGTTATGTGTACCTAATTTTAATTTGGGAAGTGAAAAAAAAAACCATTTATTTCAGTCTTTCTTAGCTGAAATAAAAATAGTCAGCAGACAGTTGAAGTTCCTGCTTCCTACTAGAAGAAAAAAATGCTGTGAATTTTTGCATAAAAGAAGACATTTTCCTAGGGGTACTAGATCCACAACTCATATTTAATTGAAAAAAACTGAGCAACTAAAATGAAATTAGGATTGTCATAGCCACCTGCAGAATATGAATAAAACAGATCCATTCAAAATATTGATTCTAACAAAAGTAAGCGTATCTCCCAAAAGTCATGCAAATACATGGGAGAAGTCGGTTTCCTTGATGGCTACGTATCTGAACAGTAAGAAATGCCCTTACTATAAATTTTCATCCCCAGGTGAAAAGTATCTTATTTTCAAAGCAACGACATCAAGTTGCTTCTGGCCGACTCTATGAATTCAGACATAACCTCTTCACTGAGAAAAGTGTAAATCGCACACCTGAACAAAGTGTGTTTCATACATTCTGAAGCCATCTTTCAAATGATTTATCAGCTGTTGTGGAAAACATCAACTTGGAGAAAACAGCCAGAGGTATGTATAAACCTAACAATTTTCTGGGGTCATTCAGATGACGATAGCCAGGGAAAAGAAATAGGAAATACTAATTTGTATTTTCACTTAACAATAGTTTACCATTACTTCAAACTGAAAACTGGCACTAGTCTTATTTATGTCTGGTATAAGAAGTTAATTTCGTACTTCGATTTTCACTAAACAAATTTAACTACAATTGTTAACTACAATTTAAAGTTAGATGTTATAATAAACTATGGCTGAACAAATATGGAAGTTAAACATTCTGAATTTTTAGCTATTCCACTAAATGACCAGAGAAAGTGCTAAGAAAGAATTCATTAATAGATCACTAAAATTGACTTAAATATTATGTTCATATGCACAGCTGCCTCTGTTCAGCTATCACTTTTAACACCGGTTGCCAACAAAATAAACAAAATATGAAATTACACAACCTTGTTTGTGTTTCATTTTAGCCCAGGATCAAAGTCATTACTTTAAAACACCATCTACAACTTCTGTTTTCTAATTTGGATATTTGTACTTTAAAAAGTATGGTTAACCTCCTCAAACTTTTTATCTGACCATGTGGACTGAAAATTACTTTTAATCCTTTTATTCATTAATAAGATTAGGGTTTTTGTTCCTGTATTATCACTCCAGGTTTTTTTTAAAATATATATTCTTTGGTAGGATAAACTGGAAATAATACAATTTTTATCAATACTGAGGTGAGAATATAAGTATAACATTAAAAACCTGACTATTTCATTACTACTTTTCATTGAATCCACAGAATACAAAATATAATTTTGATTAATGCATAGCTTGGAGAAGTATATTAATGAAGAAGAAAAAAGGATACTGAAGAACGGACAAACCAATTATCTCAGGTGCTTTACTAAAATACCAAGAATAGTATTTCCACAATATGCTTTATTTTAATTTATTAGTGGGAGACTTATCCTAAAGGAAATCCTGTAACTGAAAAAAGTACAAGTTAGAACCAAAAGGGTAATCCTATCCCTGTCTTCCCATAAAATTAGCCCCCTAGTGGCCTCATTTTTCTTTTCAAAGTGAATTTAAAAAAAAAATCTCTTGTCCTAGGAGACTGACCCAGGCGGACTAAAATACAAGAAGCTGGTGTTCTCAAAAACAAAGAAACTGAGGGAAACTGAGTAACAGCTACAAAATACAAATGGGAGCCTGCATGGCAGTCATGAATTATCATTGATGTTATTAATATAACAATCTTTAATATTACTGTATTTTTATTTCACCTTTTAGATATAGACACACACACACACACACACAAAAGCACACACAAATAAAAGCAAGCAAGGCCCTTGCCTCTGATTTTCTCCAGAACAATAACCTCGTGAGGTGGCTTAGGCTGCAAATGAATGACTCGTCTGAAGTCACTCAGCCAGCTTTCATGCCTAAGAGTATTATTCAGATTGTAGGCCTGTGGAGGTGACCTAAAGGTGCATCACAGAGATAATGTCCTCTTTGTTTGAGCAAGGAGGCAACATGACTTGCCTTAAGGAAGCTTTTGGCATCCATTTGAAGGCTTCCTGTTGTATCTTGCTTTTCTCAGCTGCAAAGTCAAGAAAATGACATCAGCGGGTTTGGAGAAGGCTAAGAGGATTACTTTCTCTTGAAGTTTCCTTCTAGTCTTCTCCAGTATTCGCAAAAGCCAGAATAGGTTTCTGGGTAGCTACATGCACCCCACGTGGTGAAGGATGCCGAGGAAGGGCTGCAAAGCGGAACAGACTGGAACAACAAGGTCACTTCTCTTTACAAGAAATGGCTTGTTGCTTCACAAACAACTTCAAGGTAATGCTTCTCTCAAATCTTTGATGCATTCTTTTCTAGAAATGTGTGGTCTCAATGTGCAGTGTGCTTGAAGCAAAATATATCCATTTATATGGTTGATAGAAAGGCTGAACCCTGAAGAATTCTAGCTAGTATACACTAACAATGCATCCCCCTCACATCTCCTCAGAAACCTAGGAGCAGAGCAGTTTAAGGACGGGCACCTTAACATGGGTTCCTTGCTAAGAATGTAGGGAAAATCTCCATAGACAGTACTGACAAGATACCAAACTGCAGGATAATTATTTGCACCCATCCTGATACCTGCAAGATCTCATGTTTTCTATAAACTGAAGGATTTGGGAAGATCGTACAAGAAAAAACATTGCCACCATTCTGATGGTGGAAACTCTGCATGTTCCTAACAGCGTTAGACAACTCTTCACTGGATGGATCTCAGATTTTTATCCGTGCCAGGAAAAAAAAATCATAAGACGGGAAGCTTTTGCTGGTATAGTTAAGATTGCCTTGTTTTGGTTCCAGATGATAATGACAAAGCTGACAGAATGAAAATCTGCCTCAAAATTCTAGCCTGACTACAATAGTTTAAGGTTACCTTAAATTTCATGCCTAATGTTTACAAAAGTACAAACCTGATGGTATTAAAAACACTCTATCCTTAAAGGTTTTTATTTAAACTAATTATTCAGTAAATACTATCATGAGATTCCAATGGGCCACACCTAGAGATTATTTACCTCCATCAAATATTTCTTTTCCTGTTAGATAAATAACAATGCATCATTTATTTCTGTGGGCTTACAGAAGAACCTAGACAAGGAAGAAACTTCTCTAGACTGACAGGTGGACAAGATGAACTTGAAAGACTTGTATTAATTAGCTTCCACTTCCAATTGGGACTTTTTTACTACCCATGTTTGTCGATGACTTAATTTGTTTCCTTAAACTCCATACCTCAACCTGAATCTCCTGACATCCCTTGTATCCATTCCACCTCATCTAAGACCTTACTGCCTACAGCTAAATTTGAAGCAGTAAAGTTATGATCCTTTGATCCAACCTATTTCTTTGCCATCACTTTCTATAACTAAAGCAAATGAAGTACACAACATATTTGCACCACCTTAATTAAACAGATTTCCTTCCTAATCCAATATATTTCTTCTGTGGAGCACCATTCCACAAGATCTATATTCTCATCCCTGGCATTCAGAAAGCTATAAAAAGACCTGTATCTTTAAAGAACTGAGACACGAGCAGGTTTATAATTATTTTTAAGAAGACCCAGTTTGGTCTAGTGAAGGTCTGTCAAACTTGCGGCCCGTGGGCTGGATGTGTCACACACTAGCCACGCCCATGCCCGGTTCAGCAAAGGGGGGAAAAGTCGCAATACATCATGTGACAACATTCTGGTGATGCGAGTTTAACACCCCTGGTCTAGTGGCTAAGGAACCAGGCTAGAAACTAGGAGACTATAGTACTACTCCCACGTTAGACATGAAAGCCGATTGGGTGACTTTGGGTAGGTCGTTCACTCTCTCAACCCACAGAGTCAATTCCTGTTGCAACCAATGAATCAACACTTGGTTGATTTGAAAAAAATGCAGACCCTGCACTTATTGGAAAATACTAGGAAGGAAAAAAAAGTATGACTAGTTTCTTAAGTGCTTTCATTTTTAATTATTTGCCAGTAATTAATACAAAATTATAATTTGTACATTTATTTTATTACATATAACATTGCTACTGTGAACTGGTTAGCGTCTTGATGACTCAAGTGGCATAAATGCATCTGTAATCAATCAGTCAATCAGTCAGTCAGTCAGTCAGTCAGTCAGTCAGTCAGAGTCCTTTACTTTAATCCAGGCCTTGCCTAATCTTATAAATCAGGCGATTTTTTAAAGAAACCCAATTCCATAATGTAAAAGACATGAAGTTACACTACAGATCAGGGGTTTCAAACCTGCTCGTATTGCGGGCCGTATCATGACCTATCACGATGTTTTTTTGCCTTTGTGGAGCAGGGCTGGGCATGGCCTGCGTGGGCCATATCTGGCCCGCCAGTTTGACAGGCCTGCTATAGATCAGGGATGTCCAACTTTGTCAGTTTTAAGACCTGTGGATTTTAATGCTGGCTGGGGAATTCTGGGAGTTGAAGTACACAGGTCTTAAAATTGCCAAGGTTGGACTGCTTTAGATTATTTGGGATGTTAAAAAGAAATGCCAGTAAAGGAAGCATCATAGACTTGTTTTCTCTCCCTGCTTTCTAGTTCTTATCTAAAAGCAAATAGTCTTGAATTTATCTTGCAAAAGATGTCTGTTCTATGACTTTTTCAGGAGATACACTTGTACATTTTGACAAACATAACTCATTTTGCATTCTCTCCCTTATTTCTTGGCATCTTCAATGTCACAATACGTACTATTTTTTACACCATTACTATGTATATGGGGAGATATGTCTCTAAATCAGTTTAATTTAAGGAAATTGATTTAACTTTTTTTTAGATAAAATGTAAGGTTAACTTTTAGTATATTCCTCCCCTCCCCCCTTTGGTGGGAAAGATAAGAATTTAGCTTTTTGGTTCCTACTGTTTTCTAAAGCCTGATCTTAAGCCAGCTTACTCAGAAGTTTGCATTTTGTTAAAAGGGACTTCTGAGTAAGTATGTTTAAAATTATAACTTCACAGTGGCTGCCTTGTTTTGCTTCATCAGCTGCACCTGGAGTACAATAAAAGTGTGGTGATCAGTGTTTTCCATAGAGAACAGGAAAACAGAAAGGTAAGAAGGGACTTCCAGCACAGACAACTCAGTAATGACATGCCACAGAAACGGAATTGATGGGAAAGACTCCTAATGGAGAATTATCCTTAATCCTTTATCTTTTCTGTCATACATTTTTGCAACACTCTAGTATGAAATTGCAAAAACCTAACCTATCAATCATACATTCACTTATCAATAGTTTTTTTTGGCAAGTATTATAGCAAGTAACAAGAAAACCAAGCAAGGAAAAAAAATGGACTTATCCACAGGACGAATGCAGAAATCCAATAGAAGTCAAAGTTTAATATAGAAGGCCCATATAAGCTTGATTCTGTGGAGGGGCGAGCAAAAAAGGGTGGTTCTGCTTTCCATTTCTGCATCTTATATAGTACAACCTCTATGGAATAGACTGCTTTACTCAATCTGTTGTTGTCCAGCTGATAAGAAATTGAGGGTTATAAACCCAGAACATTTTTAAGTTCACAATTTCAAAAAAATCCCTGAAATGTGTGACCAAGTTTCAATGTAGACTTCAGTTTATAACTGAAAATCTAGAATTTATGGGACTTACATTTCAATTTCTGTATTTCCATAATGTAATTTTGGCTAATTTAAGGGTTGAAAAGCCAAAATAAGAACTGCTTATTAAGAATTACTGGGGGCTTACTGTCATCCACATAGAATACCTTTGATATTAATTGGGCACCGCACAGTAAAAGTAGTACATGTGGAAAATAAGAACATTTACTTTGGTTTCGGGAAATCTGTATGGTCCTCAGAATATGGACAAATGAACATTAAGAAGCTGAAATAGTATGTAATACAGACTTACTTGTGCCTGAATGCAGAAACAAAGGAACAGTATTGGCAGCTGTACTTGTCTTCGCGAGTAAACATGGCCAGGGCCAAGTGACTCCTCTCATGCGATCGTAGACCCTGCATAGACATCAAAACCCGATCACACTGGCTGCAATGGTAGCCACCAGGTCTGGTTTCATCTTCCAGTGATGGTCCAGATTCAGCTTCTGCAAGTTCCATAGTGGCCATATGGTCTTTGGCTCCCTCAATACCCTCCAAGAAAGCTGCATGTGAAGGATCTTCAGCTTCCTGCTAAAAGACACACATCCCCCCCAAAGCCATCAATTCACTCTCCCTTCTGCCCTATGGTTACCATTATATCTATGGAAGCCTAACAACTTCTTCTGATAGCAGTAATCTTGAAATACAGCTATGAGCAGACATCCATGCAATCTGAGTGAATGTCTTGAAAAACAACATACGGCTGTTCCATTAGTGGTGATTAGCATGGCTGGAGCACACTCTGTTGCTAAAACTTTTTTTTTCAGAATAATTCACTTCATTAGGTAGAAATGTCCTAATTTTGAGGAAATACCAATATTCCTTACAGAAGATTATTGGAGTGTTTCCTCAGCTTCTTTTGGCTTCCTGATGTAAAACTGGCACAAGGACACTACACTATAAGCCTTCAATATTTATTTTTTGCAGATTTGCCCAAACAAATATTTTTCAAACTATTTAACTGGCAACTATATACTGGCTTCTATAGATCTGTTCAAAAAAGTCCAAGTTTGTGTAAAATAATCTAGATTTAATTTGGAGTGGGGGTGGGGGGTGAGCAGGGGATAAGAAGAATATCAAAAAGACTACACAGTATTCATTACTTTTCTCATCTACTGGACACATTCAGCTTATTTGCATTAATTTATAAAATATATCAATCTGTCAGCCTTAAATAAAGATCCACAGATGGTTTACTAACCGCCGTTACCAGAAGGCATGTAAGCTCTGGTCGTGGCCTGTAAAAACTTGGGAAGGAAATAAACTTGTAGAAAACATTTACTGCCACATTTGAAGAAAAAGCATTTTTCCATACAATAGAATGTATGCGTAAAAAGATAGGACACATGGCAGGATGCAAATAAGGGGCTATTTGCAGTAAGTTTCATTTATTGTACTAACATATCTCATACCAAAATTTAATTAAGGAAGTTATCTCTAAATGAAAGCTAAATTTAAACTTAAGAGTGGGTATATTTTGACTTAAAAACAGAAGTTCATGTTTTGGAGCAATTACAGGTGAATTATGTAGAAACTATGCGCAATGGACAAGTAGGCCTTAACACAACTGTTTTTCATAATTTATAGTTACAAAGAATTTTATATAAATAAATGCACACTAGGCAGTAACTTTCTAAACAGAAATGATAACATTATATACAAAACATTTATTTAAAAATAAAACATGGGAAGAATGCTATAGAAGCAACATTGACCAGCCTTGTCCTTAGAAACTTTATGCAGCTAATTTATGCAGGTTTTTACATCTAATACTCAAGAGCAGCTTCTTATATAAAAGGAAGCAGACAACTGTTTTTTTAGATGACAGAAAACAGTTCAAAGCAAAGGATCCTAGCGCAGCATATACCAAAACCTCCATCAGTAGCTTCAGAAAACAGATTGGGTATATTAGTATAAAGCTTTTAGAGATGTTAGTCCAAACTTTTCTCAAGGTTCCACAAAAGAGCAATAACAATTTAGCATGTCTATTTGTTGTAAGCTGCCCAGGGTCGTTGACAGTCAGACAGCATATAAGTTTAATAATAATGATGCTTGGATCCGCACATATGCTACCCAGATACCTTATGTCATCCTAGCTTCTTCGGAAGAACTCAATGCATATGAAGGCCAACACCAGCTAAAGAACTGGCTGCACTGACTTTACATTACTATACGTAGATAATAATATCAGGGGCAAGCTATCCAAATTAACGTAATCAAGTCCAGAACTGAAAATAAGATCATCGACTGATTCAAAGTGAAGATTTGGCAAAGAAGCAGAAGAAAAAGTAGATCATATACTCAGCTTGTTGAAGATCACACAAACTGATTATAAACAACAACATAACATAATCACCAAAATGATTCACTGGAACGTCTATGCCAGTAATGAAAAAATTTGTGGGAACGTAGAGTTGAAAATAGGTGAAAATGAGCAGGTTAAATTATTGTGACTTTTCAGAATACAGACTGATAAAGTCTTGACTCATAGCACACTAGATTTAACTGTGGTTGAAAGGGAAGTGTGAATAATTGATGTGGCCATTCTAGGAGATAATAGAATAGAAGAATCGGTAGAAAATTGCAAAGTATCCCGATCTAAAAATTAAAGTTAAAAGATTATGGCATAAATCAGTCATGGAGATCCTAGTAGATATTGATTGGCGCAAAGGGCCCCATATCAAAAAATTTGAATTAGAAATGCTGACAAAATTTCCAGCTGCGGTTACGAACAGCTACATTGTTTGGATCCACACATGCTGATTACAACAACTCAGATTCTTGGGGGGGGGGGGGAGATTGATGTGAAGGCCAACACCAGCAAATAACTGGCAACTATGATTTCACATTGTTGTGTTATAGTAACATTAATATGAGTGCATATACTCTGCCCACAAGGAACTAGGCTTAAGTCCAATAAAAAAAGGGAAAGCTGCATAGAAATCATGTTATAAATGATGATTTTTATTAGCATTATATTATTATTATTTCTGATTGTGGTCGTGTCCGATCCACAAAAGCGGTTAGGGATTTCTTCCTCCTTGGATGAATCCAAGGATTTAACCACAAAACAAACCTTTAAACTCACTTTGACTCCAGTAGAGACTGAAGAACCATTCCCATACTGCACATGCTTACGAAGATGATTGCAGATGGCTCGGAGAGTCGGATGAACTTCGACACAGAACTTACATTTGTATCCTACCACTTTCCTCTCTTTCAATTTCGAAACTTCTTCCAAGCTGCCAAAAGGCTATAAGGCAATAAAACATGAAACTTAATTAAGCATTCCTTCTCTAAGTAAGTGCTTCTCATCCTTGGCAGCTTGAAAACCTGTGGACGTCACCTCCCAGAATTCCCTAGGCAACAGGGCTGCTTGGGGATTTCTGGGTGTTGAAACCCACACATCTTCAGCTTGAGAAACACTGCTCTAAACAATGTCACAAATTTGTAGATTTAAATATAACGAGAGGCAACATTATGCTGCTTCTTGGAATAAGTAAAACTCTGAGGTGGCATGAGTTTATTTTAAAAACTGATGTTTAAAAGTCCCAAAATAGATACAGCGTGCTATTACAATATTGATTCAAACCTTGGGGCAAGTAGAAAAACTCAACCTCAGTTTGCAGCATTCTTCTACTAGCAATATGAAATGGGATGGCAAAACCTTGAGTTTGTACACAGAAAGAAAATAAAAACATAAATCATCGAGTTTTTCCCCACTCAAATAACATCCTTTTAGCTGCAGCTATGCTAAACCAACAGGACATTAATGTCTTTCTCTATGGGGAGCAACTCTAGCAGTTATGTCTGTGAGCACCTGTAAGCACCATGAAATTTAATTGAGAATTTGTATGTCCTTCGTAAGGATTTTTTTAAATAAAATTACTCACAGAAGTTTCCCTTAATCTGGTGCTCTCTGTATCTGCTGGAGTACAGTTCCCAATTATTTAAATGTCAAAGCAGTTTGGTCAATGGAAGTACTGAACAGAAGGTTTATTTATTTATTTATTTTAAATGCATGATTTTCAAAATAAGGTGAAACTTTTGCACCTGGAGGCAGAGAGCTAATAGCTAATACAGGTAGTCCTCGACGTACAACCACAACGGAGCTCAAAATTTCTGTTAAGTGAGACATTTGTTAAGTGAACTTTGCCTCATTTTACAATCTTTCTTGCCACGCTGTTAAGTGAAACATTGCAGTTGATAGGTTAGTAACCCAGTGTTTAAGTGGATCTGCCTTCTCTGTTGACTTTGCCTGTCACAAAAGATGATCACATGACCTTGGGACAAGGCAACGGTAATAAATATGAACCGTTGCCAAGCATCTGCATTTTGATCACATGATAATGGGGATGCTGCAAAGGTTGTAACTTTGAAAAACAGTCGTAAGTCACATTTTTCAGTGCCATTGTAACTTTGAACGGTCACTAAATGAACAGTTGTAAGCCGAGGGCTACCTGTAGTATGTACAGACATTTCAGACAAATTTTAGATATTCAGATATATGACTGAATTTGCTGTAAAATTGATAAACGCTGAATCATTCCAATCAAACACAATCTCTTCAGAATCTGTGGCCATGAAGTTTTTTCTAATTTCCCCGTTTTGATCATTCTGATCATCATTATCATTTCTGTAATCTGCCATATTTTTATTTCTTCCCTCACCAAAAATATTCAGATCCCCCCAATTAATTTGACAATCAGTCTCAAGACTTTATTCCACTGGGATCCCACTTGAAAATTATTCCTCTGCAAAACCAGAAGGTAGTTTTTGATCCAATAAGATGCATTTATCATTTCCGTTTTCTCTCTAGCACCAACTTGCTGAAACATCTCTGCATATGACAGAATGCCACTAAGAGCAAGTTTTATTCCACATGACATTCACTCTTTGACTATTTCCAAAAGAGGTACGTTCTTTCACATATATCATCAAGCAAACTAAGGGTTTAATTTAATATGCAGTTCATTTAAAGAGATCCACAGATACAAAGGGCTTTGTACTGAATTTTCTTCTCAATTATTTCCTTACATTCTTGATATTTTTGGTCAAGGACAAGAAATATATTTGACACAGGGGCAGAGGAACAGATAGGAAGAACAACTATGGTTTTCTTATTCAAAGAGAAATTCACTTTGAAATGAAAAGTTAAGAAAGGAGGAAATGAAAGAAGCATGCCAGGAGTCTAAAGGAGGAAAGCAATGAAACAAGGAAACAATGGGCATGGAACTTACTGGCACAACCCAATGACTGTAGAACCTGTAGCTTTTCAGTTACCAAGTGCAATAATAAGAAATGAGTAACCTTGGCAGAGTGGGGAGGGTGGAGAGAAAGGATGAGGAGAAGGGAGAAGGAGAAGGAGAAAAGGGAGCAGAAAAGCAAAAGCAGAAGCAGTAGAAGCAGCGGAAGTGGAAAAGGAAGAAAAGGAAGAGGAAGAGGAAGAGGAAGAGGAAGAGGAAGAAGAAGAAGAAGAAGAAGAAGAAGAAGAAGAAGAAGAAGAA
>JANHFL010004205.1:227228-254173 GCA_032468155.1 Oxyrhabdium leporinum
AAGAAAGAAAGAAAGAAAGAAAGAAAGAAAGAAAGAAAGAAAGAAAGAAAGAAAGAAAGAAAGAAAGAAAGAAGCAGGACTTTCTCTGCTGTGTTCCTCCTTGTTTTGAAAGTTCTCACATCAGCTCAGGAATCAGAAGGAAGAAGAAGGGGGGTGGGTGGGTAGGAATAACAAACGAAACATCTCCCTACAAGGTTAAAAAAAAAAAAAAGCAAGTGAGAGTTGTCTGTACCACATGGTTGCCTTTTCTTGAAGCTTCATTCTAAAGGTTATTAACTCTGGCTTGCCCATGAGTAAATCACTCGGGCCAAACACTCCACTTGTTCTGTCGCAAAACAGAATGCAGAGCAATGCAACTGTCAACTATTAACAAGGACAACTGTCCCAGGACAGATCTGGCTAAATTGAGCCGAAGCTCTGAGCTGAAGAAAAAGCACACCTGACATCCAGATTCTCATAGGAAGAGGTTGCTGGCTCAGCTTTTGTTCGTTTCAAAGGTTTTCCAAAAAGAAAAGAAAAGAAATCATGCTGGAGGACTGCATTGATCAGTGGGCATGCATTTATTTAACATACAATCTCTTAACTTTTAAGACAGTGCCTCTGCCTTTAATAACTTTATGGTCAGTTACATCTGAGCAGTCTTCAGTTTCATGTTTTCACCAAAATCTGAAGTATTCATTCATTCATTCATTCATTCATTCTAGAACATTTGAAGGTATCAATGAGCTTCCTCCAAAGGCCTTACGTGGTTTGAGTGGTCAAAATAGGGTGTCTGTACTTTTCTTTGTCTCGGGAAGATAAGAGAGCAGGGAGAACCATCTGTCAGCCAAAGAATGGAGCTTTTCACTGCTGATGTTAATATGCTGTCAAGATGCACATGACAGAGAGATATATGGAAACAATATTGGCATGTTTGTCCATAATGACAAAAGCAGCAGTGGCATACTGTCCATATGATTATCGATGGATTATACAGTAACAAAATAAAAAAAAAAGAAACCCAAAAGACTAAGAAAGTTATTCAAAAATCTGGCTGCCAAACAAAATGTTAAAAATTTGGCATCCAAAAGAAAATTATGCAAACATAAAAATAGCATAATTATTATTCGTTCACAACAAAGTGAAGTCACAGCTACCAGTTCTTTAACTGCTGTTCACCTTCATATGCATCGAATTCTTTCCAGGAACCTAGGATGTTGTGATATTATCGGTGTAGCATATATGCAGATCCAAGCATTGTGATCTGCAATTGACAGATGGAAATTTTGTCAATGTGCAGATTTTTTAAGTGCCATCCAAGATTTTTTGGTATGGCATCCAATGTGCCAATAACCACTGGGGTCACCACAGTTGTCTTATGCCCTGATTTTTCAAGTACTCTTATTTAATAAAGTACTTGCTTATTCTTAATGCAATCATTCTAATAATTTGCATTAGGAAACATTTTGGAGGGATTAAGGATTGAAGAGACATTAAAGAGGGTTGCAAAGAGCTATGCATGGCACTGAAATAACCATGTATGACAGAGTTGAGTATACTACATACTTTCTAATCCCATTTAGATGTTCACTTGATGTGGAGAGCTCAAAGTCTAGAGCAGTGTTTTTCAATCTTAGAAACTTTAAGACAAGTGGACTTCCATTCCCTGAATTCCCCAATGGCTGGGTAGGGAATTCTGGGAGTTGATGTACTTTAAAGTTGTCAAGGTTGTGAAGTCTGTGGTAGGGCACAGGCCTCAGCTCCATTATCAGTCAAGTTCCCAAGTGGAAAATCTGAAAAGGAAATCGTATTTGCTCCAATGACCTATCAAGGCAACTCAGAACTCTTATTTATTTCAATTCCTGATCACACAGAAAGCTATACCTATAATCCAGCAAACACAAAAATCATATAGGTCTCCCTATACATTCAGATAAATACTTAAATAGCATTTTTCTAAAATTCTAATTCCACTACATTTGCATTCTAGATCAAAGAACAGTAAAATTGCTTCCAAGTTTAGAAACTTTTTTCTGTTTTTAAAGGATAACATATTTGAATATTGTAATGTGACATAAAAAAATCAGAGATTTCATGGAGGGAAGTAAAAAGATGTAGTGTCCTAAGCCTGCATCCCAGGCATTGTTTAAAATTACTCAATATGTGAAATCCTTCAACCTTCAAACACATCTCCTTATTTAACATGACAATACACACACACACATGTATGAGCAGGCATATTAGAATTGATTGGGAAATAATTACAATTTATTTAAATAAAAAATATGCTGGACATTTTTCAAATATCTAGCTCAAGAAGCATCTCAAGTTCCATGTAGGAAGATGAGGAAGGAAGGAAGGAAGGAAGGAAGGAAGGAAGGAAGGAAGGAAGGAAGGAAGGAAGGATCCTTTGTGGGAGAAAAACTGTTAAGAATCCTCCAAAGATACAGTTGTAGAGAAGTTTTGCATTCTCCATACATTTGAGCAAACATCTCTTAATAGAATCCAGAAGGCCATAGCATTGCTCTCCTCTTTTTTTTTCTATGCTAGAGAGATTACTCTACCCAAAATAAGCATTGAAACAGCAATGTGATTCAACAACTAACTAATTATAGATCTTACAAAACCTTCAAGAAATAGAACCTGGAATACCATAAGCAACATCATACCGAGCGCATTCTTTTTTCTTTTTTTTTTTTACAATTTCCCTGTTACAGAATTTTTGATTTTAAATCAGGAAATGCAAATAGTGAACTATTTTATATACAGTGTCTTTAGGACAAATTATTTTGCCACTTTACAAAATATTGTGAACTGTTATCTCTGTATCATCCATATTAGATCTAGTGCAAACACAGTACTATCTCCAGAAAACTGGCCAATCAGAAACTAGATTTGCAATGGGCAGCTCCCTTTTTAGTAAGGAATTTCCTCCTGCTATCTGGTTTCAACTATGTTCTAGTTCTATGCATAAGCAGCTACCAAATTTGCTCAAAATCATTTGCAAATCTTCTCCAATCCAAAGTTCAACTGAAAAACATCACAATGGGAAACAATGGTTAATGGTTAGTGTTAACCGTGATTGTTAGTGTGCGTGCAATTCTAGAATGTTGCACAAGTAAAAACTGATAGAAGCCTATCTCAGTTTAATTTGCACAAAACCAACAAATGATAGCCATACTAAATGTTAATTGTACCTTCTCATTATAGACTCACCTTAAGTTCTTCTAGGCATGAAATATTTAGAAGAAATATTCAGTCTTATGTCTTTATGAAAGTAATGGAAAATAGACCTTTGTAGTAGTGCTGAGAGGAACAGAGAGGAAATGGGTGACAGGATGTGACTATATAGATAGAAAAGCAACCAGACTTCATGCAGTGACCTTGAGCCCAAGAGAAACTTTAATATGTGGAGGCCAACTGCCTCTGATAGGTTTAATGTGGCGAAGGAGCAGAAGTAAGGAAGGAAGTAGACCGATGTCTGGCTAGTTAAAAAGAGCTTATGAATACTGGAGTAACTACCAAGCTGCAATTTGTGGCTTCATGGGAGGGGGTTGAAATTTCCTAAGATATATATAAAGAAGATCATACTTGAATATCTGGTTACTAAAAAAAAAAGACTTTAAGAGGTTTTTGCATGTATACATACAAACAAACTCAACATCGTTTGAGACTCATCAGCAGACCTCTACAAACCACTGTTACAAAACCAGGAGATCACTCCAACATTACGAGATTGTTCTCCTTCTGGTCAACTTGCAAATGGTTCAGCTCTTAAAGGAAAATTCCAATACCTCCATTCAGAAAACAATTTTAAGCAGCAGTGGTGGACAAAAGAGTAGACTTAAGATTTGCATGAAACGTTGGGAGAGCTTTACTGGAGGCCATCAACCATACAAACAGGAGCAAATAAACATGGAAGTCCATGTTGGAGTTAAGCTCCAGAATTATATAATAAAATGTGTGCAACATTTCTGGCTTGGATATAACATAGGTGTGAATTATATTTGTGTTGCATGACAAGGAAGTAGATAATATGCAAATGGACATTTATTCATGCAGATTATATATGGTTTTATATATATACATATAAACATGATGGGAAGATAAGAAGTGATTCAATGTTTTATTCTAATATTTCACAAGAGGTATAAATTCACTTTGGGTCCAAAGTGAGGAAAGGTTTCTCAGGATTCCCCTTTTCCAAAGGAATGTATTACTTTTTTATTTTGCTTTCCCAAAATAAACTCCTCCCAAAGAAGCCAATATAATTAAAAAGAAACACAAAAATGTTAATACAATCAATTAGCATTTGTAAAGAGCAATAATGAATGTCAGAAACAAGAAAAAAAATGTAGATTCATTGATGCCTAGTGGCTTGACATTTTGATCTTATGTTTTTACCATTCAAATATTTTGCATTGTGTTCTATTAATTGCATTATTTTTAATCTTATTCCATAGCTTTTCAATTATCAAACTATATTAAAATCAATAATTTTAATTTCAAAAATGAACCATTTTTAAAAAGGTATGAAATGTAGCTTAATATCATTTTACAAATCAAAAAGTGAAATTAAAATAAATGTTTTAATCTATATCTGCTAAAGAGCAGCAAAAGAGAATACAGATCAGATAATATTTAGAGGGAAAATGCTTGATAGAGCAAGATCTCAAAATCTTAATGGATATATAAGACAAGGGGCTCTCCTCTAGACACCAATAAAAGAAGACATTGGAAACAAATGTAAAAACTGTTTATGTTCAAAATGTTCATTAAAAGTTTCTGGTTTGTCAGTTAATGGGATTTTATACAGACTTATTCCTGCCTTTTGCTGTGGGAGGGGAAAATTCTATTCTCCAGATATTATTTCAAGAGTTGAAACCTCCTTACAAATCATAACATTTGGTGCAGCTAGTAATACACAATGTCCCAGTGCTTTTCTTACCTATAAGCAAAATTAAACTTAATTAAAACACCTTTGACAGGGACAGCACATGAGCACTAATTTGCTATCCTCGAAATGAGAGAAGTCATTATTGATTCAACCATCTGTATCATATATTCTCACATTTCAATGACTCCAGAAATCTAAAGCCACTCTCATCTGAAAGTTGTAACCATCTCTTTTTCTCCTACTTGTTGATATTATCCCATTTTTGCTTGTGGTCAACCCAATTAATTTCTTCAACATGCCCTAAGCCCGTGATGGCAAACCTATGGCACGCATGCAAGAAGTGGCACACAGAGCCATCACTCTGGGCACGCCAGCCGTCGCCTGTTGCTCTTCCGTTTTTTTGGCGCTCCCGCGTGTGCGAAGACGAGCTGGCCAGCGCGCATGCGCATGCCGAAACCCAGAAGACCAACAGGTGACGGCTGACGTGCCCGGGGAGCTGGTCTTTCAGTTTCTGGTGCTCCCCTGCGCGCACGCTCCCATTTCGGCAACTCTGCCCTATTCTATAGTGTTGTTATAATACTATGGTGTACAGCAGTGGTTCTCAACCTTTTTTTTACATAGACCCCTTTTAGATACCTTTTGTGGCCATGGACTATGGCCACAGAAACCCAAAACCTAATTCAAAATTCAAATCATAACATTTCTTCAAGACTTTGCAGACCCCCTGTGATATCGGGCGCCCCCCCAAGACCGGTGGACCACAGGTTGAGAATCGCTGGTGTAGAGCACTGTTCCCCAAACCTGCTGCACTCCAGTGATAATAGATTTCCATAGTTATGATGCCAAGAATGAACAGAGGTCTAATTCAATACTTCCGCATGTCATAGAAAACACTACTTAACCAATCTATTGCAGAGAAATTAGCCTTGTGGCTGAAGTGAGGTAATTGGTGAACCCTGAAACAACTGAGATGAAATCAGGTTTCAGATTTCTAGAGGGTCAATACTGTTTCAAGTTTAGTGACTGTCTTGATTTTGTACAGTGTTTGCTTTTCGGATGAGGAAAATATAACAGAATGTGATGCGCCCCTTGAAAATCAAGATATTGGGGTGAAAATTAGTTTAATGGATCTGGACATCATACTGCATTCCAGTCTGAAACTCCAACTTGATCCCAACACCCAAGAGTAAGGGTGGAATCTCTATTGCTTTATTTTGTAAATGTAAAATTTTGATCCTGTACATATGTGTAAAGTAATTCCATTTCAGCACCAATCTACTTTAGAGTAGATATGCAAAGAATTGTGTTGTGCCTAGCCTGTATTTCTTAATCTTGTCATATGGACATCCATTTGCGTGGGTGTTTCCCATGGTTTCATATTTTGTACTTGGATGTAATGCCATACACACACACACACACACACACTGCACTGGGTTCTGTTAAGTGCATTAGCATTTCTACCTGACTCCAAACTTTACCTTTTTCCAAATTATATAATAATCAATGATTTTTATTAAAAATGGAACATTTTTTTAAAAAAGGTATGAATTGTAGCTTAATTTTTCACATCAATAAAATACTAAATTGTTATCAATTGAAAATAGCTATAATTAAGCCTAATCATGATCAAGACAAACTTATACTAGCCACTTATAAGAAAATGAATCAAATTATATTCATGCAGAGCTGCCGATATATTCTGTCTTTCATCTCATAAAACTAATTCTGTCCAGGCTAATTAACAGCTCTCAACTTTTGAAAGTTACAGTATAGACTTCCAGTTTCCATTATCCTAATCAGTTCTGTAAAGACACAGACTAGATGAGGTCAGTTTATTCTGTTTTTACATGCTGCTGGAGCTGAGTCAAGTAAGCCAGAACGCATAAGACAATAAAATGACAGGACAATCAAGTGCAGAAGAGGAACAGAATTCCTATTCTGCTGAACTTGAAACCTGTCACAAATAAGAAGCATTACCTGCTCTTTCCTAAATGAATAAAAAATGTTATCTAAGACTTATGAAGCTCCTTCCTTGATGTCACAAAATGCTGGATTGAAACATTGAACTTGCTTCAGTGTTAAGATCTGCACCGTTTTTAAAAAGAAACTATGTAAAATGCTTAAACTGAATTCAGCCTGAGCACATTAAAGAACGGAATTTATTATCAGCAAGCTTATGGGGGGGAAAAAGTGCTGGCTAACCTTTTTGGCAATGTGCCACACATGAAGGCCAAAGTTTGAGATAATTCAATTGTAATGCAATCAACGCACAGCCCCACGTTACATGAGTCAGAAGCAAGCAACAGTCATAGAAGGAAATGCAATTAGGCTCAATTAGGCCTAGGAGGCCTCATGTCCTATTATTGGAATGCTACCAAATCCTACAGTGTCTCCTGTTGCAGGCTGTAGGATGAAGGGTCTAGTGACGCTGTTCTTTAGGGCAACTCTTTGATGTTGGCCATTGATGCCAGTGGGACAGCCACCAAAGGCCACCCGCTGGTAGACTAGTGGGCTTCTTGTGCCCTTGATTGGCCACTGTGGGAACAGTGCATTAGATGGCCCCGAGGTCTGATCCAGCAGGCCATTGTTTATGCACTTATATTAAGATAATTAACTCAGCCAGCACTGAAAGAAAGGAGTGTATTTTTTTTCTCCATTCCTGCTTTGAGTTACTAGAACAATTTAGGGCCTTGGTCAAAACAGATTTCAGGCTTTTCTTTTGCATGCATCTGTCACCTGCAATTATGATAGCAGCTAACTCTGTATGTTTAAATATGAAGAAAATCCAGAATAACTTCATTATATTATATAAATTAAATATTTTCATTAATGTGATGGCAATTTGCTCCTAAATAGGCAGATAAACCCCAGACAAATGCAAAAGGAGTACCTTACCAAACAAATTAGGATAAACAATATTACTAAAGCATTTGCAGTCAGAAACGGAGAATAAATAATATTGCATTAATAAAAAATAATTGATGAAGCATCTGAATCTACTTTACCTGAATAGTTTTTCCTTGAATTCATAAGCAAATTTATCAGGGAGGATATTATAAGAGATATTACCTACCAACAAAATTTCTGCAGAGATTGCAAAGTATCTTGATCAATTTTTCCTTGCTGAGGAGGTTGTGAATTTGATTTATCAGACTTAATTTCCTAAAGGACCAACTTGATGCAACTGCTCTAAGCAGTCGTATTTTATTTATTTGCATTTATCATATTGCAACTTGCTTTCCTTGCACTCATCCAAGAACCTGAACTATTGGGCCTAGGACACATCCCATCTACCCACCGCTACTGCTAATCCCAATTTCAGGACTCCAACTCTCCTGCAAGGAATTCTGGGAACAAGCTGCTTCTCTGACTCTGAAAACATTACCCTAAAGATGAAACAGTAGATATGGGCTGTTGTATATAAGGAAAGAGCAATACGTTCCAAAATTCAGTAGAGAAAGCTCAGGGCATTAAAAATGGTACACACGGAGGAGAAAGTAGTTTGATTAAAACTGTTCTTGGTTCCATTTAGACTCCAGATTGCTCTGATCCCTGGAATATGATAGTCCCTAAATTTCTTTTGCACCAATGGAATGTGTTGTTTTTTTAAAAAATTCCATCCCATAGTTCGCTTTCTGGAAATTGTAACACTTTGTAAGATTATAGGATAAATGCATAGTAACTCTTATCAAGTATTCCTAAAAATGTATAATTGTTTCACGTGTATTATCCCAAAAAGACATGTTGAAATTGCACAATTTTGGTGGCCCACTAAATGTAGCAATCTGAACCAGCATGGAAGCCCAGAGAGTGCAATTAAATGAGAACCCCCAATTTGACATGCAGCTAAATTAATTGAACATAGCAGGATTTTCCTCTACTTCCCAAGGTATAAGCCTGCCTTAACCTGACCCTACCCCTACCCCTAACCCAAGAAATGTTTCTCTGGCCTTTGATATGACTTTAAAAACAATAACAACAACTGGAACTGACCAAGCTGGACAGCAATAAAAAATAAAGGTTAGGTACATATTGCAAAAAGAGGCAAAATCATTCCCAGCAAAAGATTAAAAATCTGAATGAAAACATCTACTTTAGAAGACTTTGAAAGGATTTAACAGACAGGCGCTTTGGTCTGGACACAAGACCTTTCAGTAACATTTTCTCATCCTTACAACACTTTCAACAATAACAAAATGAGAGCGCAACGAAGGTAGGAAGGGTAAACCAAGTTAACTGGAATAGGAATTGTCTCAGGAGAAGGAACCTACCGGCCCCCTTATGTTGCTTCATTACAATTCCCAGTGTGGCTCACCAATGGCCCTGAAAACTGAAACTATTGGAAGTCCCTTCTGCCCTCACTAGCAAGACATTCAGAAATTGAAACCTAGCAAAAATTAAACACGAAGACTGCAACCTGGCAGAGGCCCAATCATGGCAATTCTTTCTCTGTCAGTAATCTGCTCGTTTAGACATTCTGTAGCCAGGTTACAATGAAAGGAAGAAAGATATAGGCAGCTCAAGAGGGGGGGGGAGGGAATGCACATCACTAAATAGCGAGGATAGAGAGACAATGAACAAACGAAAGACCCTCACCCATAAAAAAAATATCCATGATATGATAGGTAGCAGGTTACAAATGTGCAAAGGAGAGCATTTTTATTTTCTAAATGATATTTTTCAGCATCGCGAAAAGTAGAGCTCACTCAAATATTCTATCAAGCCTAATTACATATTAAGTAATTATATATTAAAAATGCTTAATAGATCATTCTCGTTTGTGTGTTAATTGCTTGAAAAAAACTGTTTTCTGTTGGATTCTCATAACGAGGTGACTCTAATGGTTTTTGTCTTTTCAGGCTCTCTCTTCCTTTCAGCAATCCAACAAGACAGATTTTCCTGTCTTTTTTTTTTCCCTCTTAACATTTGTTAACAATTGTTCTAGGTTTGGTGTTTTTTTTGTGATACAGCTGTGATAATAAAAATTGAGTAAATTTAACGATGATTTTCAAAAACATTATTTGAACTTTTATTAAAAAATATGTTTATACTTTGATGATTTAACACTCCAGAACGTTCCTAAATATATTCTGCCATGAGAACTGCATATGTATAACATGAATATGCAGAAAGCCAATTATCATGTTCCTATGTTTTAATTTTTTATCTGCCATAAAATATGCATTCCTTACACTTTTCCTGTTCAGTGCTCTTCGTTTCTGCTTCCATAGCCAGCAAATATGCCAAGCAATATATGCAGTTCGAGCTGCCTTTGCTGTGTGTTCTTTTCTCCTCCTAATTATTTCTGAATTAATATCTTTGGGGAAGAAAATAGAAAAGACTACATCTGGCTCAGGTTTGTTTTTTTTCTTTGAAGAAATAAACCAAATCTGCTGAAGAAAATTCTTTGTCCAGATGACAGCCTTGTGTGTTTAGTAGACTTCCCAAATCATGGTGTCTTAATCACATGTAGGTAGGGAATAATTTCAAAACTCCTGAGACAACCTATCTACCAACAGGGTCATTTAAGGAAAACAAGGCTACAGTCTAATCCCTGTAGACAAGCTATGGCCAAGCTGATTCTCTCTGGCTTGTAACTAGCTTTCACTGACAGGAGCGGGAACCAGCAAACCCGCAGGGTACCCGTCGGGAAATACTATCTTGGACTAGTTCTCCTGGTTCAAGGCCATCTCAGCTTGAAGATATTGAGCCCTCAGCGCACAGCACTGGGATATGTATCCACTGAGCATCATAAACATGAATTTTAGACACAACCAGGCTGCCATAATTGTATTAAAGGCTAACGTTTCACAAAGTGCAGGAAGAAAGAAAAAACAACAGGAACAAAAATGTTCTCCTTATAGTTGGAGAGTGTCAGCTAAAATCAGGAAAAAAGGATTTTTATGCAAAGTAGGGACTTTTGTGAGGGACTTTAAACATAGCTATTTACAGTCCATGTTGTCTGGCCTGGGGTCGGTGAGAACTATGATACACTGGAATGACTACAACTGCCTGCCACAGTTCTTCCTGTTGCTCCTTTGAACTGAACCACCAATACATAGTGAACGAGGCTAACTGGAAAGTGCAAAGCCCACCTTTGATATTAGTGCAAAGGAAAGTGCAAAGCCCACCTTTGATATTAGGTAACTCAATTGGTTTATAATAGACAAGCTTATCCTCTGCAGGCACAGGTGTGCTCACACAACAAACAATTCAATATGGAGAGACAAGTATTTGACCCTACAACTGATGATTAAAACAATCTACTGTATTCCCGTCTACACACACAGAGACAGAGAATTAAATTATTTCTTACTAACCAGAGACGTATCTGGTGGAAAATAAAATCTTGCTCTTTTCTTTAAGCGAACCATTGCAGTTGTTAAGTTAGTAACATGGATGTTAAGTGAATCTTGCTTCCCCATTGACTTTGCTTATCGGTAGGTTACAAAAGGTGATCACATGACCCCAGGACATTACAACCGTCATAAATAGGAGTCAGTTGCCAAGCATCTGAATTTTGATCACATGACCATGGTGATGCTGCAATGATCGTATGTGTGAAAAACGTTCATAAGGCATTTTTTTCCAGTGCTGTTGTAACTTTGAACAGTCACTAAATGAACTTTTTAAGTGGAGGAATACCTGTACATAGTAGCTACTTGATGTATTCCCTGCAAAGATACAATATGCAAACATAAGGATCCTATTGATCCATGAAAATAAGTAACGTTCTTCTTTCAATGGAAACCTGTTAAATACACCAACAGCAGATGCTATAGAAAAAATACCTTTAGATACCACCTTACTGCTGACAGACAAGCAAGCAACACACTGTTTGCAGTGATTATACTAATCATAAAAAGTGGTTCATTTAGCATACTTGGCCATCACACCTCTGGGTTGTCATCACCATGAAAAGACATTTCTGCATGTAAGAGTTAATTGGTTTGTTACATGCAATAATGTGGATGCATGCAATAATATGCATATACCATACATGGACTAACGAATGCATAACAAAGTCACAAGTCCCTATGACTCAACCATGTCTGATAAACCAATAATGAATTTATTGTATTTATAGCTCAGCTAGAGATCTAAGGGATATAACTCCCCAGAGCTTTTAATTTAGTTTCTCTCAAGTGCTTGGCTGTTGGGTAACTATCACAAAGAAATCTGTGTCACTCCATTTATAGAAGATATTGCGGAAGGAGAGTCATGTGGACTCAATGGTGGCCAATATTCAGAGCGAATCTGATAATATTTTTGATATGATTTATTATACATTTTATTTATTCATTAAGTAAATTTGGAGGCTGCTCATCTCATTCATATGACTCCAGGTTTCCCACAACTGAAACAAACAGTAAAAACAACCAGACTTAAAGACAATATAAATAAGAATAAGAGCTGAAAAGACTCACACTCAAATGAGCCACAACATGGACTCATGTATGCCATCAGAGCCCTAGCTTAATGGCAAAGCCCGTTTCTTAGTGTCTTTTCAGGACAAGTACAATTTTGGGGAGGAGGATGTACCAAAAGGCAGGTGCCATGGCAAAAAAAATATCTCTCCTCCTGGGTCCTCACATATGACATTTTCTTGTAGATAGGATTCAGTGCATGCTTCTTTTGCTTTTTCTCCAGTCTAACAGGATGGTAGGCACCACAGGGAAAAGATGGTTCCATAACTAAAATTAACAATACTATTTAAGGCATAATTTTGTATGAGCTGCAGCTCCATTTATCAGATGCAGGCTTATGCCTTAAATAAACTTATGCCTTAAATTATCAGTCTCAAAAGATACTACCAGATTCTTTAAATTTCCACTTCTTCAAGGAGGCTATCTTGGCACTCACACTTTGTCTCTTCCTCCCAAAAGTCCTCCCAAAATTTAAAAGTGTTATAATAGTGATTAAAACTATTATCCTAGCTAGCTTTTAGAAATCTACCCCATCATTTCTATTTTGTACTGATAGTTGGTACTGTTAGTTGGTTTTCATTTTGTATTGCATTTGAATTGTTTAAGGAACAATTTACCTGATTCAGATAATTTCTGTTATTAGTTGGACTCACATATAGTCTAAGTTCCTCTATATAAAAATACAGAAACAGGAAGAAACTTCAGCATTTTATAAGCCACACTCCTAATAAACATGTATCTGAAAAATACAGTTCTTTGTGTATTTGTATTAGTAGATATAAAGTTAAGAACTAATTTTCAATATCCTTTCTGAATTTGTTGACTTTTCACTAAGACAATAAATTTGATACTCTTGCTACATTTCAACTTGGTATCAGGACAGTTTCAATTCTATTGGGTAGTAAATTTAGTTATATACAGTAGGATGCTTTTTAATAAAAAGAAATCCTCTAAAGAGTTCATCATAGTTGTAAGTAATAACTTGCCTAGACTAGAACAGTTCAAGAAGAATCTTTTATAATTTAGGAAAATATGATTAATGCATCTGTAAGCTGCCCCACTATTCTGAACTCATGGTACTTAACATATCATGTTTAACCCAAGGATAATCTGTAGTAATTGGTTATTGCCATCTTATTCTTTTAAGATTAATTAAAAATTGAAATTCAGGAATAGATCCAACTAGAGAAACAAACTGGGTTCCATGACAAGGAAAGCAGACAAAAAGAAAAAGAAAAAAGAATGTAAATTTTATCTGAGATACATGATTTAATTACATTTAACTACCTTATATTTCTTGCTCATCAGCAATCAGTATCTGCACTGAAGGTTCCTGAAACTTTGCAGAGGCAAGAGTTTTCCACAGCTAATAAAATATAGCTAAAAACAGACTAGGCCATTTATAAACTACATGGTGTCTAACATTTGACATTCAAGGCATGATATGCAGATTTCCCAAATGTCTGTGCTTCCAGAAGCACAATGCCATAACCTTAGCTAAATATGAAAAGCCAAGAGGATTTGGTCTTCTAAAGTTTTCACAAAGAAATTAGCCTAAGTATATTGTTTGAAGATTTGTCTAATTAAACAGATTTTTCAAAATTGAACTTTAATTGGGCACAGTTCTGAGATGGGAAATTGCTGGGAACTCAAGAAGCTGATTTAGAGTCAAGATACAAGAAAAGCAGGGGGTGTGTGTTTAGATAACTGAGGTTTTGCACACTGTGGGTTGGTTTCCCCTGGGGGAATCACAAAAAAAATGGGAGAAATCACTTTTTTAAAAAAATCTACTTGGGTTTATGCAGGCAATATGAAAGTAACATCAAAACCTATACTAGGCTCTGATCCTCATTTTACCAACATAAACCCATAGTAAGGAGGTACTGTATCATCCTGTAAAATTTGCAAAGTCCTATAAAATACAGATTAACAGTCATAATACTGCCATTAGTCATAATACTAATGCCATTTTTATTTCTTGCACAAATTGAAACCTAATAACATCATTATTAGGTATTAATTAGTTAGTTATTAAACTATCTAACATTAGTTTTACTAATGGGTAATCACATAAATTCATTTATGGTTTTAGGGAGTATTACAAAGTTGGAGAACCACAGGATTAAGCAGTAACTATATATATACGCGTCTCCCATAACATTTTATACAACATGGCCTTTAGATTGGTTTGCGCTCAAGGAAGAGTGGTAAAGTTCATATGTAAATGAGTTAAAACAAATATAACACCCAAATGTAACACATATGAAATAAGCACATTCATAACAATGTCTATTCCCTTTCTTTCTTTCTTTCTTTCTTTCTTTCTTTCTTTCTTTCTTTCTTTCTTTCTTTCTCTTTCTTTCTTTCCTTCCTTCCTTCCTTTCCTTCTCTTCCTTCCTTTCTCTTCCTTTCTTCCTTTCTCTCTTTCTCTTTCTTTCTTCCTTCCTTCCTTTCTTTTCTCTCTCTCCCTCCCTCTCTCTCTCTCTCTCTCCCTCTTTCTTAGATAAATTCGACTTGCTGGTTACTGCTTCCTGGCATATACATGGCTACAAGAATGTACTTTGTTTTACTTTAAGGTCTTTCTTCCTACCCCCACTTGGTTTGTAGTGTAAACAGGCCTTTCTAGTTGTGGTGCCCCAAAGTATTCTACGTATTTATTCTTATATTTGCTTATTGCTAATCAGGTACACTGATTAGATTTTTTAAATATTACTTTTTCAAATTATAAATTTTTAAAAAATTTAATAGCTGCCTAAATAACTTATTCCACCCCACCGCCTGAATACATTATTACCTATTTTGCTTTTCTTAAAACAGCCTCAAATAAAATTTTATAGCGGTTTCTAATAGATACTATATAGGTAATCCTCAATTCATGACTGGTCACTCAGCAACTTTTTGAAGTTATGATGGACTTCCTTGAGGCTGTGACTCAGATTCAGTTTTGATGGGTGTGTTCCTCTCAGTGGTCATGTGACCACATTTTGGGCATTCAGCAACTGGTTTGCATTTACATCTGTTTGCAGTGTCCCGCAGTCCCATAAGCACAATTTGCGATGTTTTTGCTGGAAACCCACATTTACTTCCATAAGTTAAAAAACGGACACCACAGCGAATGGTAGATTTACTTTACAACTGCTGTTTTGGCTTAATGACTACCACAAAAAAGGTGACCTGCTTAAAAACCTGCACAACTTACGCCCATAATTTTGGGGCCAATTACAGTGTTAAGTCAAGGGCTACCTATACCAAGTTCCATTGCTTTCACCAGTGCGATTTTTCCTAGCGCTCTTTATAAAGCCTAGATAAATAATGGTAATCAAAAGTGTAATTAGCCAAAACAAATTTTATGAAAGCCCTTTAGAGTGGTCCA
Source organism: Oxyrhabdium leporinum (assembly GCA_032468155.1). Lineage (NCBI taxonomy): Eukaryota > Metazoa > Chordata > Lepidosauria > Squamata > Cyclocoridae > Oxyrhabdium > Oxyrhabdium leporinum. The sequence continues at coordinate 242,905 of JANHFL010004205.1, forward strand.
TTCTGTGCCACTACATCAGAGAAAAAAAGAAAATGACAGGTTGACAAAACCAAGTTCTAGCAATCAACCTCACTTTTCCTATCCCCTCCTTTCTTATTCATCAGTTCATGCATACTTTGCAGGATCAAGCAAATCGCCGTGAAAATGGGTTCCAAGTAATACACCCATAGCAAGTAAACCTCTGAGGCAAGTAGGTTCCTCAAAGAATATCACATTGGCGCAGTTCTGGTGAAAGCTGACTCTGAAGGTTGCCGCCGTTTTCAACTAATTAAAGGTTTTTCTCCTTCCCCAAACAATCAGTCACGTGGTCCAATCTAGGTGCCGTCCAGTCGCCTGGACGTCGCTCCTCCTCTCTCCGACCAGGTGTTAGAATGTCCTTGGTTCCCAGGGGAAAGTCTATTTTATTTTGGCTACAAAACCCCAGCTATCTCTATTCCCCCCTCTCTATTCCTCAGCTCCAGTGTGGCAACACTGAAGCATCAAAATGGCTGTGGTCAGGTCAGCTTCAGGGTTGACAGCAGCAGTTTTAAGGATCTTTCTTTCTAAAAAACCTTAAAGATGTCATTTTTAACCTCTTTTTTCTTTAAAAGAAAAAAAAAAGATTCCAATCAGTATTTGAGCCATCACCAAGCTAGAGAATCAGGGTAACTCACAGAGTATGTGACATTTGCCTTTTCAAGAACGCCACCTCAACGTCCCACCTTACTCTAACAGGAACATTGGTATATGTAATGTATACAACTATGTTCGATTCTGTCCAACGTCTTTGGAGTGTGCTCAAGAAGAACACTGATACATATAATATATGCTAACTAATTACATGCATTTTATTTATTAATCTTCCTACTAGAGAATTTTATGTATGTTTTCTTGGGGGCAATCCAAGAGAATTAATGGGCCCTTCCACTGAGTAAAAGTATACATGATCATGTTGCCTGTCAAACACATCAAGCATTAAAACCATATATGGAAAAATATTTTTTATAGCCTTTGCACACTAAACCTAATCCTGTTTGATGGCAAAATTATTTCATTAAAATTTTAAAAACGGAACCTTTCAGCTTAAGCTGGAGGGAAGCAAATATGCAGTTGGATACCTTCTATCTGAAATTTTCTACCCGCAGCTGTGCTTAATAGCAAATTAGAATAGCAGATGCTAATACATTTCCAAACAGCTCATTAATTATTTCAGCCACCTAGGGCCATCACCAGTTTTACAATTTGGCCATATGTCTTGTGGGAGTTGGGTGGAACAACAACACAGAGAAGAGGGGGAAAAGGGGAATTAGAAAGAAAGGAAAACTAACAGAACACATTTTTTTAAAAAAAATCTGCATTTGGCCATGTGTATAATATAACAAACTGACGGTTGGAATGAACACTTCTATATATGAACTGGTAAGGGAAAGGAAGATACTTGCTAATTCTGAACACTACTGTAAATCAGGAAATCTATTTCTTTCAAATATCAGTAGCTAGACACAGATGGAGAGAAGAGTTTGGTTTAGTGGTTAAGGCACCAGGCTAGAACATGAGAGATTGTAAATTCTAATTCTGCCTTAGGCACAAAGCCAGCTCCAGCTGGGTGATCTAGGGCCAGTCCCTCTTTTTCAGCCCTAAGGAGGAGGCAATGGCAAACCACTTCCGAAAACCTTGCCAAGAAAACTAAAGTGATTTGACCAGGTATTTCAATATTGACTTGAAAGTTTAAAAAAAACAAAAACCAAAAAACCCAAACAAAAACAAACCCCAAAGGCAGAGGAATTCACTTTTGAATATCTGCACATAAGCATCCACATTTGCATGTGTATGCACGTTACAACATGCATAAGACACTGAGATAAATTAATCTGAAAATGTCAGAAGAAGCCCTCTAGAAAACAGATTGAAAATTACACATTATTAATCAAGTTTATTAGCTAATTGTATTAATTGTATAATTAATAAGCTATTGCGGTTTTCATGGAACATATAAAAGAGCAACACCACATCAAAAGAGAAACTAAATTATTTTCAGAAATGTAAGGGTGTGGCCATCCGGAAGCAAACTCATTTGTCCAGTTCAAAAAGGTGAAATCTTTTTTCCCCTCTGTGGAATATGCTTCCTGAACATAATGGAACAATACTTTGACTTATAAATGGGTCTTTATGGCTGGTTTCGTGGAGTAGATGCATTTGAATACCCAAAAACCTGCAATCTGAACCAACATCTATAATATTTGATCCATAACACAATCTGGATCCCTGTCATCAACTATTCTATGAAACTCTGTATAACTAGGATTATTCACTTAATGCTAATGTCTGTTTTTCAAATACAAATATAATTTGTGAATGTGTGTTCTTTTGGATTCTAGAAGAGACAAATGTAAGTATCTGTAGCACAAAAAACTGCTGCAGCAAAAATCAGTAAACAAATTTATGGATTAGTTTCTGTTTTACACTTCAGCATCTATAATATTTCCTGAATGTTAATAATTAGAATTTCATACAATGCGAATGGAGTTGAGAGAAGATAGACCACAACGTTTCCACACAGCAAAACACACAATGACTTCAGATGTAGCTGCTGAAATTTCCAGAAGGCTGAAAATTACCTCAGCTATCAAACTCACTAGTTGTGTTGTCTAATCATGTCTAAAGCACAATTCTGCTTGAAATCAGGCTCCAATAACACCTATGTATTGCCAGTGGGAAGGCTGGCAACTTGGTATGCTTGCTAAATCATAGACTTACAGAAAGTTGTATTTCAAGATCTAAGTCAATACAATGTCCCTCTTTCCATAGACGGTCTTTAAGGTCACATCTCATGTTCTTAGATGGGGAGTTATAGAGTTAAAGAATGTTCCATCTCATCTAATTGTATAATATATTTTTGTGTCCTTTGTTTTCTACTAATACAATCCAGGAAAAGGACAAAATAATATTATATTTTTTGTTTTGTAAAAACTTTTTTGTTTTTATGTATTTATTGCTTATTCTACAGGGAAAATAAGAGTACTAAAACAAAAAAGAAAACAGACTTTATGCACGCACACAAATATGGCACAATCCATACAAATATAACTCCATTTTAAACAAATTAAAACATTAAACAGGCAGAAAAATATTGTCAGACTCTCATTTTTGGTTACAAAACAACTCATGGGAGGAGAATGAACATGTTCCATCAAACCAAGCTTTGAATTAGGGTTACATGCAATGTTTCAAGCACATCGCTATGGTTTGTTTATTTTTTAAAATACTTCCTAACCAAGATTGTGAAAGTTAAGAGGCACACAGCTACCAGAATGATTCCCAATCTAATAAAGGTGAATATTTGAAGCTCAGGGTTGAAATAAGAGGTCTTTCGTGCTCTCTGAGCTTGGTTGTTCTCTTGCAGATGTTTCATTACCCAAACTAGATAAATTACTTCTGAAAAAAGTGTGCCAAAAATTGCAGGGATCCATCCAGGCAATTTCTAAGAATCAGACATGATTGAATGGAAGAAAAAAAAGTTTCAGTAAACTGACATTTTTCTGAGAAGATATACTTGAGTGATTGAACCAAAGTAGGCTTTGAATGGAGAAGACAGCAATTTTCTGAACTGCTGCCCATGGCTTCTTGCATCAGGATGCATTTTGTCCCAAAGGTGCTTTTTCAAAAGGATTTTGTTTTTCCTTGAAGCTGTTTCACTTTCACTGAGTCATTGAGGCCACTTGGAGTCCACTTGGAGGTTTATCTGTGCCCTGAGGTCATTCCCTTCAGCAGTTCCGAGATGGTTCCACACCCATTTGCACTGGTGACCCTGAGGGCACAGATAAACCACCAAGTGACCTCAACAACTCTCCAAAAAAAAAAGAGTGCTAATGACCAGATGACTGCAAGGAATATTAATCTTTCCATCCTCCACCATTCAGTCAGAACTGGAAAAGCTTCTTGGATGAGAAATGAAACATCTTCAAGGAAAAACAAAGTCCAATTGCCTTTTGAAAAAGCACCTTTGGGACAATCATGTCTTGGATGACTAAGAATCTCCGTAGACAATCAGGATGCACTTGTTGTTTTTTTCTAAAGACCTTAGTTGAAATCATTTCCGGGCTTCTCCTACCACACCAAAATTGGTCCCATTCCATTCTGTTTTCAGATAATTATCATACTGACACACAATTATTTCTTTCCAACATTCTCCTAGTTTGGAAAGAGTTCTTAAAAAAGTCAGGATTCACAAGGATCTGTAGGCATTTGAACTATCTGCAGAGTATAATATACATGGTTCCTTCTAGCATTCCTTCTATGAAATATGAATTTAGTGGAAGCCCCAGGTTTATTTAGTCCTTCAACTTCAACTCTGTTGGAACAGCAAAGTGCTGGTAGCAAACACCATCTGTAGTTTTATAATATCTCTCTTCAATATGCTTGTTAGTACAAAAGATAGGACCTCCCATTTTGGAAGCAGAAGAGTTGGACGTAACATGGGGAAAAGGTGCAAGGAATGCAAAAAGTCAACTTACAAGTCTACTTTGGCTAAATTAATCAATTGTATCTTCTCAGAAGAATATCACAATAACAAAAACACTTTACTGCTAATTTGTTTCTTCCGTTTAATCATGTCTAATTCTTGGAAATTGCCTGGACAGGTCCCTGCAGTTTTTAGCACACTTTTGCAGAAGCAGTTTGTCACTGCCTCCTTCCTAGAGCTGGGGGAAGGTGGCTGGCCTAAAGTCACTCTGCTGGCTTTGTGCCCAAGAAGGAACAAGGAATCACAATCTCCCAGTTTCTAGCCTGACACCTTAATCACTACACAAAACTGGGGCTCTTGCTGCAAATATTCATATGTAAACTCCAGGTAAACTGTCTACAATAGATAAGAGCAGTGAAATATAACAAAACCTCATGTTGATGCTGTAAGGAAACCTAGTTTAATGCACACAATAAAAGGGGGAAAACCTTGGGGTAATTACCACCAGGATACGATGAAGAAATATTACAGTTCACCTATCTTATTACAAGTTTGTTTCAATGCTTTAGCAAATAAACTCAGAAATTTCTGAAAAAGATCAATATTTTAAGTTACAATAAATTAAGTCAGACATCTACCTCTCAACTTCTGGTGTTTTTTTTCAGCTGCCATATACTCTAACTGGAACGTGCAGAAGAATTTCCTAATGGATCATGCACAAAGCCAACATTTTTTTAAAAAAAATAGTCAAATGAAGATACTATCAATACTAACCTGGCTCGCTTTTGCCAATGGTGTGTCAGCAGGAACAGAGAAAGAATGGTCTATGAAGTGGAAGAACAACACAGCATGTACTTCCTTTAAACAATATTTCTGAGAGTTGTGCATTGCAAAATATATCACCTTTGCTAAACTAAGAGTGCTTCAGGACATGCGAGACACTTTTTACCTCAGCTGCACAACAGTAAGGTATATCATAAAACAAATGGAGTTGTAATACTAACTGCAGATATTACAAATGGGTCGTCTTGAGCTTTATTTCAAGTCATGTTTGTTTGTTTTTTAAAAAAATAAAAAACCCAGAGAAGACAAAATGTAGTCAAAAGCCTGCACAGTAGAAACTCTATCTAATTTGGACTGTATTTGACAGAATTTGACCTGTATTTGACCTAGTTCAAAAGCTCCTGCCTCTTTTTGATGTTCTATAGCAGGGGTGTCAAACTTGATTTCATTGAGTGCCCCATCAGGATTGTGTTTGACCCCAGGGGACTGATGGGCATGGCTGGGGTAGGAGTGGCCAGGGTGGGAATGGCCAGCTTGATGTCATTCATGTCAGGGGGCACCTGTGGTGGCCAGGGCGGGGCTGGGGGGGATCCTCCTGCAGCCCTCTGCCAGTGAAAATGGAGCCTGGGAGGGCCCTCCTGGGCTCTGTTTTCAGCCACGACGGCCTCCTGCGGCCCTCTGCCAGCTAAAACGTAGCCAGGGAGGGCCGCGCATGGCCCTCCTGAGCTCCGTTTTCACTTGCAGAAGCACTGCAGGCCGGTCCTTTGCTATTGCCAGGGTGGCCCCATGGACCAGATCTAAGTACCCTACTAAGGGCCTTCAGTTTGACACCCCTATTCTACAGCATGGGATTTAAGAGGAAAGACTCCTGGATCCCAAAGTAGGCAGCCTCTTTCACACTAGGTGGAAGGAAGGTGACAAAATTTGAAATTATTTACAAAAATAATGGAAGCATGAACTTGAATGTCTTCTTTTAACCAGTAAAGAGTTGCTCTAAGGAACATGAAATTAATTTCATACAATCTTAAAATGAAGTTAAACAATGTGTATGTTCTCCTTGGCTATATTCCCAGTATCTGGCATCTATCAAAACATCAAAAACTGTAGGTTTTTCAGGCACAGAGACTACTAGTTAAAGAACACTGCCAAGGAAAAAAAACCTACACATGATATGAATCAATGAATGGTTGAGATTTATTTTTTGCATAAAGTTTCCCTACCCACTGCCACCAAAGGTGTAAGGAAGAAGGCTTCAGAGTACATGGCGTGGCTAACGAAGTTATATTACATATATTTATTCTTTTTCCTTTGTTCATCAGTTTAACAGAATAAAATAAAATAAGTATAAACTTTACCAATACAACAAGGAACTGCAGGATTTAATCACATGCTTGCAGAAGCAAAGGAGGAAAGAAATAATACACCAACCCTTATATGGAGTTACAATAGCGCTCTGTGCTATTATCAAGGCCATCTCTTTCAAATCTGTTCTTAACTGATCTTCCTGCCAATCAGACCAGAGTTATTTTCTGTCCAAGGAAGAACTGTGGGCAGCTTCTCATTGCAGAGATAGTTCTGCAACCACTTAGGATCCCATGTCAGACAATATCATGTTTATGCCTTGTTACCCATCCTTACATTAAGACACAAATTCTAATTCTAAAGCAAGCTTGTTTTCTTTCGTCTATTCTAGAACAAAGCCACTCTCCAACAATAACGAAATTGAGTTTTAATGAATATTATAAAAGATTTCTAATTTTTTCATTATTTCTGGCTTTGGATTAAGCAATTTGGATCATACATCAAAACAGAAAAATTCTGAACTACTCCAAAAGGGAAAAAAACATTTTCAACTCATATCGTAACCCCAATAAATTAACTAGGGCTTATTCCCATGGTATAGCGTTGCCTATATTTCTTAGAAGCTACCCTGTTAAGTTCACTGAATTTTACTTGTGGGACATAGGGAAATCTGCACCCTTTCAAACTGCTTCTCTCCAGTCTGGCAAAATTCTAAAAGATGGGCCATCATATGAATAATAAGGCCTCCTCCCCTTTTCTTAACTTTTTTCTCTTATTGCACAACTTAAATTTGGAATGATGGCAGTTACTTTTTCTGATTCTGTCCCAACATCTCCAGGAAAATAAATTTAAGAGTTTTTGTTTGTAATAATCTTCTTATTTTCTTTAAAAAACTTCAACAGTTTTTCTAAAGTGGCTTCCAGATATATTAGCATATAACTCCAAAATATATGGAAGACTGTAGCCTGGAGAGCCCAACTAAACACCTCATAAATGAATGCAAAACTGAGATTTTAGAAACAGTAACACAGAGTTAAAATTTAACAAAAAATGTTTATTTAAAAAAAGCATAGCAGTGTATCTGATATATAATAAAACCAGCCTCAAAATGATTTAACTTCTGTAGCTCTACTATGGAATGAGTATGAGTGAGATAGAAAGGACCATTTTCATTTTTAATTAGACAATAGTTTTAATAAGCTACAGATTTATTTATGGAATGTCCTTTGATTCAAATATGTTATATATGTTAATATGCAAGTGTGTGTGTGTCTGTGTGTGTGTATCTGAGAGCGGAAGAGAGAACATTAAAGATGGATTTCATTTTAAGCATGATTGTTAACTCTGCACTCACATTTATGTAGCATTTCCTTCCAAATCTCTATAAATTAAACCAAAGGGCCAAATTATCAATTAACTAAAGATTGAACAATCTATGGACAGCATGCAAAAATATACTGTATATTTATTAGTTCATTCTAGCAGTTGTTCAACTCTGGGACAAACACTGAAACTGGCTTTTCTCAGTTGCCAAGGATACATGTCATCTCCTGCTTATTAACCTCGTGAGGAAACAATGACTTCTTTAATCGTTCTGGTCTTTGAAAACATTTCCTCTCTGAAACCTAACCATGTCTTGCCAAGTTTGAATAGCCCCACCCCTTTTAAATAAGCTCTGCCCACTTTGCATGGATATGTTATTAAAGTCCAAAAGATAAAGGAGTATCAAATCTGAGCAAGAACAAAACAACAATCTCAAACAGAATCATCGGTAAAGTTCTGCTAAGTAAATTAATTTGTTCATGTACGATTGGGTTTTATTTATGCTTCAGCAAAAATAATCAATATTGGAGATTATAGCCTGACAAAAGGTCTACTATATTATGACTACTATAAAAGGAAGGTAAAGAGAATTTCACAATGTTTATTTCAAGCTCCTGAATTTAAAAGGGGATTTAGAAGGAAATTGCTATTTTAAATTAAGAATCCTAAAACATGCAACATGCATCCAAATTCTTTGCAGGGGAAAAAAGATTTTTCAAATGAAATCTTTCAAATTAAAGTTATTTCCTAAATATTAATCAGGATTCAATTCATGGTTCATTTTAATTAGTTCTCTGGGTCTGTTGTGACCATGATGCATACTACTGTAAACTTCTGCCCATGTGAGACTCTTTGATTCTTATTATTCACATGACTGATTATCAATATGTCGTCATTATAGGGGTTATGTGACCTCCACTTTTACTCTGCAGGTGATCTGTCAAATCAATGTCTGAGTGCAGCAATGGATTGGATGAGGGCCAATAAACTGAATTGTAGTCTAAAGAGTATTCAATCTTTTTTTTTCCCTTAGAGAAGAGTTGAAAAACATGTGATCCTCCAAAACAGTATTCTCTACTAAAGGGGAATATGCAAAACAATCTACAGGGGTGGATGGATGGATGGATGGATGGATGGGCAGGCAGGCAGGCAGACAGACAGGCAGATACAGATAGACAGGCAAACCTTTAATACACATATTTAACTTTTTAACTTTTATATATACTATTTTATATTTTAGCACTTTATTTATACTGCCCAGAGTCCATCCTAGTGGAGGTTTATTTATTTGGCTGACGAGTACCAATCCAAAAAGTTTGACAGCTCCTGCTTCGCACTCCAATGTAAGTAGTCTTTGACTTACAACCACAATTGAGCCCAAAATCTCCATTGGTGAGACATTTGTTAAGTGAGTTTTGTTCCATTTTACGACCTTTCTTGCCAGAGTTTTGTTAAGTGAATCTGGCTTCCCCATGCATTTTGCTGGTCAGAAGGTCGCAAAAGGGGATTAAGTGACCCCAGGACACTGCAACCACCATAAACATGAACCAGTTGCAAGCATCTGAATTTTGATTATGTGACCATGGCAATGCTGCAATGTCCGTAAGTGTGAAAAACAATCATAAGTCACTTTGCGATGTTGTAATTTTGAACTGTCTCTAAACAAATGGTTGTAAGTTAAGGACTACCTGTACTTGCAGCGTGAAATAATGAAAGATACACACTCCTGGAGAACCTCAAGTTCCCACATGCTTGCAGTACTCTGCCCTAAAAGAATCCATGATTACACCGATTCTGTCATTATTGCTGTGATGCAGCCATCCAGACATCTAGTTGCTAATGCTGCCATACAGGAAAAGGAAAGGTAAAGCTGCAAAGATAACATTACAGTAGGAACAGGGAATGTAAGACGCATGAACACAGGAAAGCTCAAGACAGTGAAAGATGAAATGGAACAACTACAAATTGACACCTGCAACATCAGTGAACTGAGATGGGACTGTTTCAGTCAAAATATCCCATCATTTATTACTGTGGAAAAACAAGGAAGAAATGGTACACTGAAGCAATATTCACAGAAGCAAGTAATTGCAGAGTAGAGAGATACAGAGGCATAGGCCACAGAGGTCTAAACAACTCTTTATTTACAGTTCAACGAGTCTAAGCCACGCCCAGATTCCAAATTGTCTCTTATGGTCCCATACAAACAAATACTATGTTTCAGTATTCAAACAGTCCCCATTGGCTGACCTGTTACCATGTCTATCCAAGGGCACAAGACAAGTATGTCCACTATCTCCTTTATTATTCATACTAACCTTGGAAGTCTTGCTTAGAAAGGTCAGACAAGATCCAGAAATAAAAGGTTTGGAAATAAAAAAAGAACATTACAAAATACAAGCATTTGCAGACAACTTATTATTTATTCTGGAGGAACCCCTAGAAACAGGACCCAAACTAATAAAAAGAATAGAAGAGTTTGGTGAGGTGGCAGGATTAAAAATAAACAAGGAAAAGACTAAGATATTGACCAAGAATCTTACAAATAAGCACAAAAATGAACTGATGGAAAAGATGGACATGCAGATAACTAAAAAAGTTAAATACTTGGGAATCTGGCTAACAGCAACATGTACAACCATTAAAGAAGACAACTACATTAAATTAATACAACAAATAAAGACAGAGTTGGAAAAATGGAGAAATCTACAGCTGTCATTGGAAGGATAGCCACAACAAAAATGAATATCCTACCAAGGAAATATCCTACCAAGGATATTTCAAGCAATTTTGATAAAACTAGGAAAAAAGCTCTTTGAGGACTTAAATAAATTGATTCTAAAGTTTGTCTGGAAAGGCAAAAGAACAAGAATCAAACTGAAAATGTTACAAGACACCAAAAATAAGGGAGGGGGGGTAGGATACCGGATTGGGAGCTGTATTACCAGGCCTCAGTGTTCACCTGGTTGAAAGAGTGGATAAATTTGAAGAACAAAAGAATATTGATGTTAGAAGGTCATGACTTACAATTGGGGTGGCATGCATTTATGTGGTATGGGAAAAGTAAAATACATAAATATTTCCAAAGGCGTTATATCAGGAATGCTCTGCTTTCAGTATGGGAAAGAATCAAACAGAATCATTATATCAAAATACCGGTGTGGCTATCCATGATGAAAGCGCTAATACATCCAAATGTTCTTTAACTGGAAAAAATCATAAGGTATAAAGATATCCTAAACGAACAGGGGGACTTAAAATCAAAACAGGAACTAAAAAATCAAGGAATCGATTTGGCCTGGTAGCCACATATTCAAATAAAAAATGAGACACAAGAAAGATGCAGAAATATATGGATTCTATAAAGAACCCCTAGAATTAGATCAGATATTTCTAGGGACAGATGATAAATTAATAAAG